>JBBJLS010070747.1:0-11643 GCA_037577275.1 Bryconaethiops microstoma | reverse complement strand
GCTATGAGCTGTGGCAGACGTAATTGTACGATTGATACGAAAGCGAGGGGATGTGCTTAAATTATGATTAAGATGAAATGACCATAAGTAATTGTGTTATTGGCTTGGACAGCTGTGTGTCATTTCAAAACACATTTATGAACCACATCCTCTCAAAAAGGGTTTTTTATTACCTTTCCCTAAAGAATTTTTCAGTAGATGGTCGATTGATGGAACAAGATGTATGAGTGTGAAAACCATTTCTAAAGAACCACATGTAAAAGTACTTGGAAGATCTCTTAAATTGGTAAAGTCTCTTAAATGTGAAAGTTCTTTATACCTTTAAAAGGTTCTTCACACTTAGCGTCCATGTAGGGGAACTGGTCAGAGGGTCGCACTTGAGAAAGGATGACAAGATGTATTCAGATCTATGTGGAATTTGATTAACAAGTATGTCATTTTACCAAACCCTCTATGAATTCAGCCGGTAAGTACAGTGATTGGTAGAGGAATGTGTCTGCCACTGTTCAATCCGCACCAAAGCCCACACCATCCCTGCTAATACTCACCGCCAAACACTGATCTATTAACCAACTGGATATACTGTAGTGGTAAATACAGAACTTCAGAACAGAACAGCAATGCAGTCAACATGTAAGAAGGCCTTAAGTTGACGGTTTCAAACACGCTACCACCAAATAAATCCTGACTGTGGGATACAGACTACATGTTATAATTAAAATACACAGAATGTTATATTTAACTATCCCACAGGACAGAACCAGCTGTTTCTTTATCTCCATCATCTATGTAGATCACTATTTGATGATAGTTTACATTTAAACTTTGTCTTTACCCTCTATACAAGACAGGAGAACATGTCATGTATTTATTGTATTTAAAGCAAAGGGTTTTTTTCTGTATTTTAATGGGTTTATCTGTCTAACAGCTACACGAAAAGGACTGTACGTGATCCAGGTTATTGGAACAGGGATTTGTTTGAAAAGGTTTTTGTGTATTGAATCATCCATCACAAACCTTGCAGGACTGAAGCTAGAGGCGGCAGAAATATGTTTCGTCTAGAGCGGCAAAATGTCACGCGTCTGCCCTGTTCACACTCACATTTCTCATTTACAGACACAATCCAATATGGTTCTTCTATGACAACACTCACAAAATCATTTGTTTTTTTAAAGCATAAACATAATTTCCAAGGGGCATTAACCCTTCAATAAGTATAACTGTCCTATAATTCTCTCTATAATTAGTTTTGACAATAATTATTTGGTTATACATGTGGTAAATATGTAAGAATACAGCTAAATTATAAGCAGGACGTGAGGCAAGAAATGTGTTAGTGATGCTTATAAACAAATAGTAAGTCTTCTTCATTATTTCTTCATTAATTGTTCTTTTGCCCTTCATTTTACTTCTATTATGTGGTGTTCACATATGTGGAGAGTTACAAATCACTTTGTTAAAAATGTGATATTTAGAAAATGTAAAATGTGAGCTTTTATGCAGTTATATGGATATTTTTAGGAATTTATGTATTAAGGTGCTAATATCCATAGCTTGTCACAATGAAACCCAGTAGAAATAACTGCCCACAGTTGGATCTCTCTAATGCAATTTAGACATACCCTGCTAAATCACTTAGGAAGAGAGTTAGCTATTTACCTCAGTTAGACCATTAACACTACTGCGTAATCAAATCGGAATTCATGCGGTGATATTAGAGCGGTTCTTTTCATTTCATTCCTGTGGCTGCATGCCCCCCAGACCCCCAAAGAAGGTCCTTTTCAACTCTTCCAATGTTCAGCCCAAATGTGTATGCTGTTGTGACGTTTGGAAACAGTCCTGTCCTGACACCTGTCAATAAACGGACAGAAGAAGAATCAGTGCGAGCAAAGCCAGTCATCGTGAGATCAAGAATAGTAAAATTATTAAGTGTGTCAAAATTACCTTGAATCTGGTGCTAAGAAGTAAGAACACTGTGGAAAAACAGCAACAGAAAACATCTTGGCAAAACCACAGTTGCAAATTTTTGACTTTTGATAGACAGATTAAGAAAACAGATAAACAAAGGTAACCACTAAGAGAAAAATAAACCGTCTGTATGACATTGAAAGGTTTAACACAAGATGCAAACCACTGGCAAGCATCATGAAGAGAAAGGCCGGGGTGGAGTTGGTGAATAAGTTCGTAAAAGGACCGAGGTACAGCTCAGGTCACCATGTACACCCGGATAGCACAGTTATGATTTCTAGTTCCACAGTAAATGCACCACTTAGAAAGAGATCATGTACCAAGCTCTCCCTTTCAATGCTATAAACCCCAAATGGTGCCTTCAAAGTGGGAGATAAAAAGACATTTTATGTCTTTGAATGATTTTCAGTGCAAAGCCTCAAACATTTCAGATGCTCTCTCAGCCATCCTCTCATGTCTGCAAGGTCCACACACACACACACACACACACACACACACACACACACACAAACTCCATACAAAGACACACACACACACACACACACACACACACACACACACACACACACACACACACACACACACACACACACACACAAACAGACACGTTTGCTTTTGCAAAAGCATACATCATAAACTGTCTCTCCAGGATCCTGCTTCTTTCCACAGTGAGATGCTGAACATGATTTCTCACCAAGAACCAGCATGACTGCTGATGGGGTTAAAAGGAATGGGATATTAGGTTGCACAGGCTGGATCGATGGTTGTAGACAAGGCCAAAGCGTGGCCGAGGAATATTGTGTCTGGAACATTGTTATACTATCTGTGTAGTGCCCTACATTAAGAGAACACTGGGAACACCACCAGAATCGGTGAATAATTTATGGAGCCGTGGGTACAGTATGGATTAGCTCACATCACATCGTCAGGCTTCAAGATGGTAGGTTTATCCAACTCATGAATGCAAGCTCAATGTAGTTCAGTGGTATAAAAAAGGAATTCTAAGGATTGTTTGAACTACTCAACACATACTTCCTAAAAAGACAAACGAATGTAGCAGTTGTGTGGTATGGTGGAAGGTCAAGTCGTAACTCAAATTTACTACAATCCCAGATGATGCCCGTAAATGACAACGCCCAAATTAAAAGGGTAAAAAAATATTTAATGTCAACAAAAGAGTAGTTATCAGGCGAGTGAAACAGGTAGTGAGTGAATGGACAAAACCCTCCTCTGCAGATGTATTACACACTATAAATCAAAAACATACAACAAAAAACCCACTCCATTACAACACACCTTATGCCCAAATTCCCACACCATCAATCAATAAGAACCAAAAGAATTCACACTATGGTTCACACAAAAATAAACATCTGCCATTGGGTTAAATCACATTGATTGCACTCTTTACATTCACCAACTCGACCCTGTTGTAAGCTTAGTGGTGCTTTGATTTGAAATGAGAAAAAAACTAATTAAACCAACAGCAATGGTCAAAGTAAAAGGACTCAAATGAATCTAAAAACAGCGGCCATGACCATGTGCCAGGCTCTCCAGAGTTTGTGGCTGGCCTGTGATACTGCTCACTATCTCTTGTACTTGTTTGTTTCATTTACTGGTATAACTGTTTCCTCTGACCAGGTGCTCAGTGACTAGAAGGCCCCAAACAATCCTGTAGCTGCTTACTGGTGTGCCTGGTGTTAAAGAGCTAGGGGTTGGGCCAAATTACATGCATCTGTCCAGCCTACTCACTAGTCCCTGAGGTATTTCTGCAGTCTACACAGAAAAATAAAGACATTTCACAGTACTTTTTAGCTTCTCGCCAAGTAAATAAAGACTGACCCATGAAAAAAGGTGAATCACATATCATTTTTCCAGCTTCATGGTGTATAATTCTTTTATGCAAACTAAGTGATGTAATAGTCACACAATGTGTAATTATGATAATTACTCAAATAATTGCTCAAAACCTGAGGAGGGACTTGCTTTACGATTCCACAGCTAGTGATTTGGATTTCTCTGCAGGCTATCAGGCCATGAAATATATTAACGCAAACACATTTAACCATTGTCCTTGATTATTTGAAAGACTATAAATCTTTTATGACATGATTCATAGCTTAAGTCTCAACATATTCACATATTCTTGTACTTCAACAGTTTTAAGGCAAATGCAAAATACCCAAATTACCATCTCAAACAAGCAGTTAATGATTTATTTGGACAGGAAAGGGTCTGTAGATAATATGGGTTTTTTCCAGTACAAAGAAACATGCCAATTCCTCACTGCAGCTGTGTGACCTTTTCAGGGTGAATTTATACTGTCCCCTCAGTCATCACAGACAGCTAGACACAGTCCCCTGGCCATAAATGTCACTCGCAGTTCTCCAAAGTTTCAGTATTTGGAGAACATGGAACTCCACCACAATGACAGAGGTGGCAGAGGCGGCCTGACATTTCTGCCTTTTTCTGTTCAGCACTGATTCGGGAGAGAGAGAGAGAGAGAGAGAGAGAGAGAGAGAGAGACAGAGACAGAGACAGAGACAGAGACAAAAAGAGAGTAAGAAAGAAAAATATAGAGAGAGCAGGAGGCATGCAGAGAGAGAAAGAGAGAGAGAGCAAAGAAGTAGACAAATATTTGACAAGGCCTCCTGCCCATATGAACGGTTTGCAGTGAGCTCAGCTGTGCTGGTCAGAGTTGCCCCTTGCTGCTGACCCCTACCGTGAGAGCTGAGAGGAGATTTCATGTAGCAGAAAAGGATTCCAGAACCGACCACTATCAATGGCAGGTAAAGCTGAGAGAAGAAATGTTCTTAAGATGTTTTCTCTTTGTGACAATATAATCCTACTGTGATTCCACTGTAAAGGTAATCCTTTTTTATGTTTTGGGTCTTATCACAGACTGTGTCCAAACTGGCAGAATTGCAGATCCAGTTTATTAACTAGCACCTTCTAGTGGTTGATATGGCCACCAGCCTGCAGGTGTGCAGGTGAAGGGACTGCATTCAACAGCATTTTCCGGCATCTTGGTTCCATTCTGTCAATTCAACATAAAGCATTTTCATAGGGTTCCCCATTTAGCACAGGTATAGTAAACAGCCAGGTATGTATGGTGTCTAAAGTTGGTGTCCTGAGTTTTGGAGCTACCAAGTAATGGGCATTCATAGAAGGCACCAATTACCTTCACACAAATTACAAAAGGTTTAACTTTGTGCAATGACTTAGTAATATCTTGATGTAAAAATGTGATAATGTAGATGTGGCGATGCCTTCTGCTGACTTGAAATTCTATTAATTTGGGCATGTAATGGTCCCACATTGAACGAACACTAAAGTTCATAAACACATTCAGCACCAATTAACAACCCACTCCAGCACTCCTCTGTGCTCCCAATTCTAGTGTCATTAATAAAGCATGCATCATGGATATTGCTTCATTCCATTTTGTTCAAAATATTGTGGGATGTATCATGAATTGAATTGAATTGTGAGTCATTACACCCCTACAAAGTACTCCAAAGGAAAATCTTATTTCTCAAAAGTTGCTCTTTGGGTTGCTTGGAAGACCTGATGCAAGACAATACCATTCAACAGGGCAATTTTTTAATCTAGCTATTGGATTATATTGAAAGTAAAATGTTTCATTGTGAAGACACATCCCAGAAAAAGGAATTTACAGAACAGAGTATTTAAATCTTGTTGTTGTATTGATCAGTCAAGAAAACCCTCTCCCCTGTTATTATCAAATGTTTTTCAGGTAATTTTAGTTCAGAATGTAGCATAAATCCAGCTGTGAGAAAGGTATAAGGAAACCCTTCTATTAAAATCCCCCAGAATAAAGTGGTGAAACTGGATATTTGTGCTTCTCACCCTTTGGACCAGTTCAACCACCATGAAGTCACTCAAGTGCCTCTGATCCTTCTGCTATTTCTGGAAAGATTGAAAATCTGGCCTAAATACAACTACCCCCAGCCTCTATGCACTTCATTTTCCTTCACACTCTTTCGGGTTCTTGTTTACTATTTATTAAATAACCTTGTTAAACATTAACAGCTGGTTTCCTCTGCTTATCATTGTTTAGCTATAGCCTATCTTTATCTCTCATTCGCCAGTTAGTAATAAATATTACTTGTTCTTCAGACAGTCTGGAAATCATATCATAATACTAATTGCTTCTTGTGCTATTACCTTGCTATCCCGTGTTGACCTGAGGAAGAGTCTTGGTTCCACTCCAGGTTTCTTCCTTCCACTCAGGGGGAGTTGTTCCTCGCTTCTGGCTTCCTCACTGGGAGCTTGGACCAGGATTTCTGTGAAGCTGCTTTGTGGCAACATCTACTGCAGAAAGCGCTATATAAATAAATTTGACTTGACAAGACCAAAATCATCAAATCTGCCTGCAGGGGCTTGGCTTAATGGTGATTCTCCTAAAATTCTTTAGGCAAAACAGCCTTAGACATAACAGAGATGGAAGATACAGGAGAGATGAGAGTGCAGTTGCAGATAAACATGGCTGTTACTATCTTGTCAAATCTAAACACAGTGTGGGACTTCATTAAGAGCTCTGCTAAAACTCAAGAGGAGACATGTGAGATTACTGGGATCTTTTGCTCAGGAGAAATATCTGAGCAGCAAGAGAGTTAAAGGTCTTCTTCTTTCTTACATCTGTTGTCATTATTGTTGAGGAGAAATGACAGATATTATGCAGATCTCTTTTTTTCTTGTCCTTCCTATGGGGCGTGCCTAAAGTATCATACACTTGGCTCAAACGGTATCAAATAGACTTGAGTATGTGGTTTCGGATGCCGTATGGAAATATGGTTGTGTGCTTTTTTTTTTAGCTCTAGTGGCATTGTAATAAATTCTAAATTTGACTGATTACATATTCCCTATAGCATGCTGACCAAGCTCAATAATTTCCTAGATAATAAATCAGATTTCGCTGAGAACTTAGCAGATATTTACAGTTTGTCCTGCAGATCTAAGATCAGTGCAGGTTATTGAGTGCTGGGTAAGACCAGGTTTTGGAGAGCAAAGGCTGGTCATAGATCAGTGGAAAAGTGCCATTTCTACTCACACCCACTCCCCGCAAGGTCGTATTGCATCAGCCCTGCACCTGGCTGCTGATTGGCCACTGTGCCGTGTTTACAGGATCATTAGGAGAAGGTCCTTCTCAACTGGGACTAACACAAGATGGATTTAGTTATTATCTCCTCTCTGCTCCGGCCGCATGGAAGGCGCAGGGAAATCAATACCCTCTTTAGAATGGAGAGGAGAACGCCTACCTCTTACATGTATAATCAAAACAGCACACCCTGGCTGAGTAAAAGCCATTTATGAGGAACTCGCTGCTGCCGCTTCGCGTAGCACCTGCAGTACCAATAATCGTGATCATTTTCTATCAATATGTTCAGCTGTACTCTGAAAGCAGCACGTTTTTAAACAGCAGTTTGAGGTCTTTAGCACAGATGCTAATTTCACTGATTCAGTCAATGAACAGTGACAGACATAGGCCTTCACAAGTAAACAAGACAATGGAAGAGACTTATATTGAGCACCTTTAATGTTTTCAGTCGTGGTCTGAGCAATGAAAGCACAAGAATGAATGTGTTCATTCTGTACATAATCAGGTGATGTTTTTCATGTCAAAGTACAACCCCAACCCCTAAAACGTACATACAACCGCTATGCAAAGTAAAGAAAAGGTTAAGCAAAGAAGCACTGAACATTATTTCAAAAGTATGTTTTAAAATCAGCAGTTTCCTCTGCCAAAAATTAGTTACCCGACAATTCAGTATAAAGCATTATGGTATAATACAATAATTACTACTTCCATCTCACAGACAGTTCGGCTCTAAAAGAGAAAAGTCGCAGCATAAGTCACACCATCATAAGTGTTGTCACCCACCATTGCCACAAACTCTCATCCCTCTGCCCCTATAAACATCGACGTCAAAGCTGTTTTTTCCCTTGAGTAGTATTCAGTATTAATAAATTAAAATCACAGACCCTCTTCATACTGACATTACTGCTATTTTTTAAACACTTTTGTTTTCGCGGTTGTCACTTTCTTTTGTTAATTGTACATCAGCGGAGTAGTACTATTGTACTGCTGTTTACTGTACATTCACTCATGACTCCATTTGCTGGTGGAGACTGTAGCCCATCTGTTGATCCACAAGATGTTTCAGTATTTAGTGAGCCTACACTTGTCTTCTGTTCTTTTCAAGAGAAAGATTTTTGTTTTTTCTGCAGTAATCTGCAGGGAGGTTTTTCCGTGCATCTTGTTAACTCCTCCAAAGTCCAGTCTTAGATGTTGGCTGCATTTCCTGCGTTTGACAATCCAAGTTAATCCTGATTACAAATTTACAGTCATCAGTCCCTAAAACAATACTCTACTTCTCAGAGGTCCAGTTTGGATTTTCAAGTGCGAATTTCCGTCCTTCTTGTCAGTTTCCTTTATTTCTTAGCTACCCATCCATTCAGACCCACAGCACTGAGTTTTGTTTTCACTGTGGATGGACAGAAACACGTATGTTTTCCATATTAGAAGTTTATGTTTACGTTTAGGTTTAAGTGAGAGTAAAGCTTGATTTTCTTATATCACTTTTAAAGGTGAAAGGTTTAGGAGATGTTTATCTGAGGGTGAAAGTGGTCTGGTGGTCGATCAGGTGTTGTAGTGTTTTTAATGTTGTAATGTAGTTTCTTTCAATCTGTCTGGTTTTGTATATGTTTGACTTATTTTATTTGACTCATTTCTCATATCTAATCTTTATCTAATCTCTTTATCTAACCAATACATTTGCAAGGCAGCTGAGGTGTGTGTGGGGAGCTGCTTGTGTGAAGGTTGGGACTGCATTATATTGGGAGGATATAGCTGGGTCTAAGACTGAGGGATGGCTGTAAGGTACACAAAAGCAAAACCTCGGCCAATTTAATACTATTAGAATTGATAGTATATTTAGTGTGGTAGGCTTTTGTATAATTTTTTGTTAAAAAAATGTTTTTGCTTTTTTCCCTGACAGGAAATTTCAAAATATTGTGCGTTTCACGGGAAATTAAATAAAAATGATTGCTCTTTGACTTCAAGCGTATTCAAGCATATTGCCCCACAATAGTTTATCTTGTCTGGATCATGTATGTGTATTGAATATTTAGTATCATGTGCGGAATATATGCTTATTGTATGCTGTCGCAGTCTTAACAAAAAAAACCTTTATTGAGCATTTGAAAATGCCAAATGTCTCTTTGCATTGTGTAAACATTTAAAGATGAATGGACCTGTAGAAACGGCTTGAAATAACTTAAAAGTAAAGAGGTACAAGATTTCTTGCTGATAAGGGGACCTCTACCAAGTAACGATTTCTCTCTACTTGCACAGGTTACAGACAGCAAATAAAGCCTGAAACCTGGTCCCATTGCAGTCTGCCCTGTGTCAGATACAGTAAGAGCCCTGAAACCCGCGCAGCATGATTCAGCCTGACATTTCTGGCTTCAAACTGAAAAAAAGAGTGTATAGAGTGAATGAAGGAAAAAACACCACAAATGCCTAAGTGGGGGCAGCAGACTGTGCCAGAACGACAGCAGTGACTGGAAAGATAGCTTAGACACGAGTGTCGAACATTAGCTTGTGTCAGCACTTTGGGATTTCATGTAAATGAAGGAGGGGCCTGAAAGCTTTGCCTGGAAAAAGATGCCGTCAGCACAGGGCACCCCAGCACTCACACACTTATAGTAATGAGAGCATCAGAACTGTCATGTCTACTGTACACAGAATGTGGTGAGACTATGCTTCTATGCCTAAGCTCTTTACCTCTAGCTTGGTGTCCCAGGCTTTTGTTAGTCCTGAAACTTAATTGTGCTGTAACATGAAACAGTCTGCTGTCCTCAGAAGTGTCCATACATTTCTCAAAACTCTTTCCTGATTTTCTGTGCTTTTTAAAGATCAGAGGAAGCCTAGTTTACATATGCTAATCCACCATGCTTTACTGCTCAGCAGAACTAACTAATATCCGCCAGCAGAGCTGGACTTTGATGATGTAAACATGTCTCTTCAGCAGGACATCCAACAGCCACCAATAACACCTCTTCACACCCGCGTTAGTCTGAAGAATAACTGGTACTTCATTTATTTTTCTGACACTGACACCAATATTGAAACCGTGAGTGACAGCTGATTCTTGATCTGATTTTTTTAAACAATTTAAATGGAGGGAACATTTGGAACAAAAACTGTAATATTCCACAAACATTCGATTTTGCTTATTTTTAATTTAGCAATGGAGTTATGAGGCTATTAACCAAGTCAATAGTCAACAAAATCTTTTTTGCAAATGCATCCCCTCAACCTCCTCAAAATGCATCCAGCTCTTCATTAAGTTGGTGCAGATGTGTATGTGGTTCAGGACACAGTATGAGTTACTGTGAGCTATAAAAGTGAACAAAACTACCACTATAGGCAGTGATTCCAGACAACACTAGGGCTGGAGAGGGCTGACCTCGGATCAGAATCCTCCATATTTATGACAGTGGTTGCCGCCAAAGCGGATCACTTCTTAGGTAGTTTGTGAAAACAGACACTGCATGTTGATGTCTTGTTCACATTTTGTCTTACCTCCACAAATCTGCACCACTTTAATGAAGAGCTGGATGCAGTTTTGAGTGGGTTGAGAGAAATTTTGGGAATGTATTAGTGGAAAAGATTTGGGTGACTACTGACAACTTTTGGATATTACGCATGTTTTGGTGGCTTTACTGTTGTTAGAAAATTCTGTAAATGTTATGTTTTTCAGTGATAGCCCTCTAAAAGCATCATATGCTGATCATTATTTAACGTTCTGCTAACATTAAACAAGAATGTATAGACACGATTTTTACAAAAACAACAACAAAGAACAAATATCACTGTGTGTTTTAATAAGTCTTAGGTTGCCCTTAAGCCAATTCTGTGCTATTTCAAGCAAAATTTGCCAACTCTGTTCATTTCATATTCTGCTGATGATGTCCCAGATATGGATACTTCTTATCAGATCTGTTCACCTCTAATTATGAGACAAACAGGGCTCAGCTGGAGCAGAAGTAATGTGTTAAATATATCCTGTTTAACACTTAAAGTTCCACTTCAGTGGGGTGGGATTTACAGAGCTGGGAAAGAGTGTTGTGTTCACCGTACCTGAGAGAAAGCGCATACCGACACTGTGGCGATATTTCAAGCGATATTTATGGCCTTCAGTATTTAAAGGGTGTCTGAGGAAACTGTGCAGTGTGGAAATAGATGGATACTTTAATACATTTCCTGCAGACTGTGCAGTGCTCCTTTGTGGTTTTGATGTCAGAAAACGGTGTCGGGGTGGTCGGCTTTTGTTATGAGCGGCCTGATTTACTGCTGTGGGTGCTGCTGGGTAGCAATATGCTGGCTGCATTAAATGAGCAGCTTGTGAGACTGATGCAGCAATAAATGTTTTAACCTTGAAAGACCTTCAGTGGCACTGCAACAGGGCCGGGGCTGAGGAGCCCATCGCCCCGCGCGCGCCCCCTGCTGGACAGCTCATCACATCACAACAAACAGAAGAGTGATGACTTCACAGACACGAAGTGAATGCTGTCTGTCTGTCTGTCTGTCTGTCTGTCTGTCTATCTATCTATCTATCTATCTATCTATCTATCTATCTATCTATC
>JBBJLS010070746.1:0-11644 GCA_037577275.1 Bryconaethiops microstoma | reverse complement strand
GTCATTAGTTACAGGGACAGTCTTACAGTCATTAGTTACAGGGACAGTCTTACAGTCATTAGTTACAGGAACAGTCTCACAGTCATTAGTTAAAGGAACAGTCCCCCTGGAGACACTGACGATTAAGAGTCGTGCTCAAGGACACAATGGTAGACAGTGGGAGTTTGAACCTGCAACTTTGTGAGCATCGACTACTACCACCATGGGGAAGTGATTTTGCCAAATTATCCCTTTAATCAAACAGAAAAGGCCAAAAATGTTCCTCCTGAATAAGACTTGTGGTGCGGACTTCATCAGTAATTAAAAGCTGTGGAGACAGCGTGCTGTTCCTTTAATTCTCCATTAGCCCGGATGTTAAATGAGCTGAACGACTGTAAGCTCATCAGTGTGTCCACATTACCCTATTAGAGCAAAGCACTATAACCAGCATGACCGTACACATTACTGAACCTCCTCAGGCTTTCGCTCCTACAGCAAAGGGGTGGGTCGGCCGGGATGTAAAACAAGGTCATTAGCATATGTAGTACAGGTAAGCTTACTTCTGGAGTTTCAGCTTCTGGTGCTCCCCTTACTGACACTACAAAGGGAGGCTGCTTCTAAGAATGATGGAAAAGAGGACAGAGCGAGAGAGAGAGAGAGAGAGAGAGAGAGAGAGGAGAGAGAGAGAGAGAGAGAGAGGAGAGAGAGAGAGAGAGAGGAGAGAGAGAGAGGAGAGAGAGAGAGAGAGTTAGAGAGAGCGAAAATGATAAAAAAAAAACAAAAAAAACAAGTGCCACTGCTTCTAATTAGCCATGCAAATCCTCAAGCTGACGGATTGAGTTTTGAAATGAAATTGCTCCTTTGGATCTTCAGTGCGTGCGCTAATCTCTGGGAACGTAGCTGGTTGAAGGCGGTTTGTCATTTTCAACAGAAGGTTCAAGAGCTTTTCTCATTGCTGTCTCTGCCCCTCTGACAGAGCCCCAGCTCAGCACTTATCCCCTTCCAGACAGACCCCACCCCTCCCCTCCTAAGCCCAAAGCACGGAAACCGTTTAGATGTTATTTTCATCTTCTCCAATAACAGCTACTCGTTTTCATCCTAAGTTATAGTGCCAAGCTTGAATTGCTACAGTAATCCTAAATTATCAGGAATATGGGCATGGACTGGTATTCCTGTTTCTAACCGCTGTAAAATGTGAACGTATCCTTTATATAAAGCTTTTAAAACAATAATAGGAGAAGAAGCTGCTAGAATTTAGTTTCGCTCTCTAACATGATGGTGTTTTGTCCACTTATCCATCCAATATGAAGAGTTACCCCTTTGAAAGGAAAGAATCCCACCATCCCACCCAAAGAACAACCGGGTCAGTTGCACCTTAGAGCCAGTTGGACCAGTTAGCCATCCTTAAAACTTGAGCTAATAATAACATAAGTGTTTCATTTAATGTTTATTTCAATTTATTAGCTATTAAATATTTTGCCCTAAGCAGTTGGGTGTTGAGGCCAAACCAATGGCAAAGAGTTCAATGAAAACTAAAACATGGAACAATTATAATAGAGGAATTACCTGGAACTCACACGTTTGTCAGTGCAAGAGGAAGGAAAAGCATCCAAAGCATTGCTTTGAAAACGTATCAGACCAAATTATGTGTGTATGCAGAGGTAATAGCTCTCACCATGTTCCTTTTCTCCTCTATTTCAACAGCCCAACAGTCTCACATACAGTCCCAACGTTATCGTGAAAAAAGGAAACTAAGTGTGTCTCTGAAAGAGTGTCCACTCTTTTTAGAAGCCCCAAATGTAATTTGAGCCATTTGCATCCAAAACCCAGCCAGATCAAAAGCTTAGTACAGCAGGTGCTAATTTCCAATGTCAAGGATAAGCTGTTTTGGACCCTGAGGCTGACTGTAATATGCAATAATATCTTAATATCTGACTGGTGCTCTCAGGGCACATGGACATTGGGTATTCCCACACACAGGACAGAGACTGGGTTAAAAAACTACGACATCATGATAAGACAGACACTGTCATTCAAAAGTTGAGGGATATCTAGTGTTTTGAGTAACTGAGCGTATTCGCTTTGAGAGTTTGCAATAATTTGGAACATTCATGGATCTGCCCTTAGCAAAAGTTCTATGTGGTTCCAAGAAAGGTTCTTTAAATTATAACTTTTTAGTGCTTCATAGAACCATGTACTATGATTGATTTAGCTGTCAAAAGTCATGTTTTCGTCCAGTTTTTCTGCAAGCGATAGAAGTGTGACTTTACAACACGCGCTGTCTCAGAAAAACTAAGCGCATCAAGAAGGATCCCAGCCAACCTGCACTGCCACTTTTAACTTGCCTGCCATCTGGCACAGCACGAATCAGAAACAGTTTTTATCCCAGCGCCATCAGACTATTCAATACTGTGGTTCTCTCTCTGTGCAATAAATCTGCTCTTCATTCTATGTGGAATAATGCAGCACACAAGACTCTACACCTTACACTGCACTGACACTATACACTTATGCAACTTAGTCCTGTAATTAGTTTATGTTGCTGCACTGCCTTGTCTTTTATGTCTTTATGTCTCTTATGTCTCATGTTCTGTCTGCGAGGAGGGTATTCAAGTAAGCATTTCATTGTGTTCTGTACACGGTACTTTGTACATATGATAAATAAACCTCAACTTCACTTCACTTCACTTTATGATGACAGATACTGTTATTCAAAAATGTAGAGATAACAAGCATTATGAGTACTTGCTTTGTTAGTTTGCAATAACTGAACATATTCGTGAATCTGCTCTTTATAACAAGGTAGACAAACTCAAACCTGTTTGCTAATAGTTTTGGTATTTTACTGCACAAAAATGTTTTTTCCAAAAATTGTATGCAACTTAGAGGTGGGAGGTTTGAAAGTAGCCAATCCGAGAGCGTTATTTATTTCTCCTTGCTGCTAAATGGCTGCTGTCCTGTGACGCAACACTGGCAGCTGCAGTCCAGCATCCCCGCATCAGAACAGTTTCCCGCGTGGAGCGTCTCCAGTGTTTCTCTGAGCGTTCTCATGTTTTTCATTTTGTTCTTCATAAAGCCCTCTATTTTTATTACTGTAAATTAAATTAAATGATTATTATTTTTACCTGCTTATCCCAAAGAAAACGACAGCACATACCAGAGAAAATGCTTGTGCATGAATTACAGCACAGGAGTTCACTGCGGGAGTTCAGTGTAAACTGTACAGTGCGAATACGAGTTTACCTTTACATTTTCTTGTATTAAGTTGAGTTTAAAATGAAATGAAAGTGTTTTGGGAGCATATTTGGGGGCATCAACTGACTTTGTGATAAAATGCATTATATAATATAAATAGCTGTTACAATAAAAACTGTTTATCAGAATTAATATCAGACTTATGGTGCAATATTATTCATTCTGGAAGGTTTACCTTCCATTAACACTCACAGCTGTATTGTCTATTTATTATATTGTCTTTGTCACACGTTAGAAATCAATTAAATTTCTCTTTTTCCATTGATGTTTAATAAGGTCCTGAAAGGGCCCTGATGTATGATCTCAGATGCAGTCTGCATTGTCACAAGTCAAAAGCCTTAGAACGAATTTCAAGGTGTTCAAGGTTTTTTTTTTTTTCATATGTAGAACTATGCATACTTCAAACTGTCTTAATGTTTAAATGGTTCCATTTACAGTTAAATGGTCTTTTCTATACATACATTTCCATCCACATGTTTCAATGCTTCATTGCTTCAGAATACTTTTGAGGCTTTCCATACATTTTCCATAGGTAGGAAAAGCAAGAACTCACCAGTCATTATTTGTGTTCATGTATGTTTGAGTACGACTCATGAACTAATAAACAAAAATGATTGAATGAATGAATGAAAAAAAGCCTCAATTCATGGTTCAATGTACAGACCAATGCATGAATGTAGATACCAGCCGCAGAGTCTGAGCCCCCGTATGACTGCGGCAAGGCTCGGAGATGGACCTGACAGTGACGGGAGTTGGCTGAAGTTGACGCAGAGCAGTCTCTGCAGAAAAGCTTTTTAAAAGAGTGTGTTTGGAGAGCGCTGACATCTCTAGAGTTTCACCGTATCACAGCACTTGGAGGCCTGCCGGCTGGATGCTCTAGTTTTCGTACCTATAGATACAGGGAGCGAAGATGGAACTGACAGCATCATAATGGAGCTTTTGGATGAGGAATAATGTATCATTCTACAGACCAGAACTGTACCCTATTGTTGAAATTTCTAACAGACAGGCACACATTCACACACACTCATACCCACATGCGCACACACACACACACACACAATCCTGGTCCAAAATGGCTCCAATATTCTGTAAATGGAGGGATCATTTGAAGAGAATATGGTGTGTCAATCTTCCTCAAAAGCACCTTGAAAATAACAGCACAAACATATGTGCCATCAAACTGAAAGAAATGACAACATAAATATATAAGTAATCCAACACTATCAAGACATGCTTTCCTCCATGAGTATTGTGAACATTTATACTGAGAAAAACTGTGATATTAAAAGAAATCACATAAAATTACAGCAAAATGTTGGCAGTAGGGTTTGTAGCTGTTTCCCCTAATTGTGAAACTGATA
Organism: Bryconaethiops microstoma; assembly: GCA_037577275.1. Lineage (NCBI taxonomy): Eukaryota > Metazoa > Chordata > Actinopteri > Characiformes > Alestidae > Bryconaethiops > Bryconaethiops microstoma. The sequence continues at coordinate 7,046 of JBBJLS010070746.1, read as the reverse complement.
ACTGTGAATTGCAGTTTCATAAATGTCCATACATTACGATGAATACAGCAAGGCTTCAAACCTTTGCTGTATCTTCTCAGCAGTTAAGCCATTTACTGTAATTTTACACGAAAACGACCATAATTCTTATTTAAAGAATAACAATACTTGAATTGCTGTTCACCACGAAACTTGACCTGTATAATCTCGAATGCACCACTTTCATAGCAGTCTGCTAATTTAGTAAATAAACAAATTTCTGCTATAAATGCATAGCCATACAGTTTTCAGTTTTTTAAACTTTAAAAAAGTTCTTCACATTTAACCAAAAGTGGCTATGTTTCCTAAACTCGGTCCTGCACCCACACTTCAGCTCTGGAAAGGCTCGTTGTTAGTTGATTTGATGGATCACGAGTGGTGGGAGCATGGAAAACTCCAAAATGTGCAGAGCAAGGGGGGCCTCCATGTCCAGGGTTGGGAACCACTGCTCTTTTCCAGGCACCTTTGTTGAAGATTGCATGTCGAAAACGGTGTGTGGTGTGTGCTCTAAAACACACTCAGACTTCCAGAATGAATTCTGACTTGAAAAACACATGGACCATCGATCAGCATCCCAGTCCACATCTGCACAAAATCAAATCTATTGGTTTGAGTAACTTATTCCATTTTGTGTGCAAACCCTGAATTCTTATATGTAATTGCCAAAGGTCACTGAGAGCACATCTGATAACAGAAAGACCCTCCTCTTCTGTCTCCAGTCTCCAAGCATGGCTTAATGACTGTGGCTTAAAGCTTTTAAACCACATGTGCCTTTAATGTGAGTTTGGGCCGTAATACATCTTAAACTGGGGAACAGTGCATTCCCAGCACCGGTTGTGGTCGACCTACTATTGTTCTTGCCATGGTTTTATTTGCCATTCTGTATCATCGTCTACACTCTGTAAAACACAGGCTCCTAAACTGTTTTTTTGTTTTTCGCTAAGGTAAACAACATCTAATTAAATCAGCTCAAATACCAAATGACAGACTCTATGTAAAACCTATTTCTTGGGCTAAAACCTTCTTCTTCCTTAGTATTTTAAATCATGGCTGTTGAAAAGGCCTCAGTTATTCTGAAAACCTTCACATCTGACATTGAGTTCAGGCCTCACTCTTCATGGCAATCCAAAAGATTTACTAACAGCACATTCAGGATTATCACAACGCCTGGGAAACACACATTCTCATTGATATATCAGTTTACAGTGCAACCATTCAGCACATATGAACACCACAACACTGTGATACTTGTGATGTCTGATGGCAACAATTCAAGCTTGTGTTAATTGTTGTAATTCTCTCTGCACTGTTTATCCAAGCTTGGGTGACTGCATGTGAGCGCCACCCAAATAAACTGAACCATTCCCACCTTATATCCACCTAAATCCCGTAAAAGCCCAATACTTAATACGACCAGGTCTTAACCCACACCAGTCCCTTATCATCACCTACTTTATGGGCAAGTCAAGCGTGTTCCTCGACCAGCCAGAGCTCCAGTATAACACCTCCTCTGTTCCATGCCCTCCCAGACCAGCCAGGCATTATGACTGGCAATATCCTTCCAGACAAGACCCTAAAATATCCAGCAAGCCCTGACAGCTGGGGGAATATGGTGGGGCAGAACATGTATAGAACATGGATCCATAGATTTACTGTCAAATGTCTAACGCTGTAATTGCTGTTGTACTAAAATTCCGCTTATATAAATAAATAAGTCTTTAATGAAGTTAGTGTCTTCACACATCCATAAAATACATCTAAATTAATGGACATGCTAAAACAGTTATGAACCATGGCAGCAGATCTTCCATAGAACAAATATCGGTCTTAAATACAAATAGCAATCCAGAGTTGAGGGAGATAGACAGCAAAATGTTTAAGAAATTCAAAAAGAAACAATACCTCTTATTCGATCTACTGAGACATACAGTATGTACCTGAAGAAACCATTAAGTTTAGTTGTGGAGGAGTCATTGATTACACACTCTGTTCTTTGTAGAATTCATGTAGAAATAAATGAAAAGGGTTGAAATGGTAAAAATGTCCCACAGTGTTTCAACCATCTAAGCATGGTCTTATTTTTAGGGGATCATGGATTTGATTCTCAGTATTACTGAGTTTACTGTCTTTGGATAAATGGAAAACAGACCAAAATGTTAGCCAACACAAGCACTTAGTGTTCTCCTGCAAGTGTGTTGAGGTGCCCTTTGCATTGTACTAGCAGCAGTTTGAAAATGTGCAGTGATGCTTCACATCACTCACCAGCAGATAAAACTGACGATGACTAAACTGGGGAACAAATTTGGGATAAATAAAGAACATAAAACAATTCATACACAAGTATTTAAGAGATCTCTAAGGGTTAAAGGGGGAATTTCTGCCTAAAAGTAGAGCTGAATATGATATTTGTTTCATGTTGCAGTATTCAGTACCTATTTCCTCCATTATTTGGATTGCATTATTACCCTATGATGCAGAAAGAGTTCCACATGGTGGACAGAGATATAGCATTAACGAACCATTTACTCTCTTCACGACCTCCTACTCTGTGGGTACTGTTTGTGTTGGAATGGCTGGGATATTCTCTATCAGCGCAGTAGTGTTTAAGCTGGAAGGATCCACTTCTCATTTTCATCCCCAACAGCTCTTGCAAGCTAAATTTCAAGCGTTCATTCTAATGGGTTAGTCAGTAGCCAGCCTAGTGAAACCTAAGTATTAGAATATCTTTCTGAATAGAGAGAGTTATTTTAATGCTTAGAATTCACAGTGTATAATAAAATCTGTTTTCAGTAAATATAAACGGTGTAAAACAGTTTAAAACCAGTGTTTATTCTCCTACACGCTCGCCGTTTGCTGCTCTTTCTCTCGGCCGCTCTCCGGACCCCCTCCCTCTGTGGGTTTTCCCCACCCACTTGTGTGTGGAGACTATCCTGAAAGGTCTCACGGGTTCAAAGACCTTCCCAGGATGTTTAAAGATGTTTTTTCCTTTGTTTCTAAGACTTAAAGTTTTTTGCTCTCTATGGGCATTTGCACATGACACAGGAACACCAACAAAGCTCAGCATGACGTCTGACAACTCGAGGATCAACACAAACCGTTAGATGGGGAATTTACACATAAGGAGTTGTTTGACCATAAAGCAACAATTTACCATTTGTTACACTTTCGGCAAGGGTTAAAGCATCTCAAAGCAAATAAATGACATATCTTTCTTTCTGATGAACTTCTATTAACTATGCAGTAACCCTTATACAGCTAATATGTAACTTATTCTATTTGACTTTACCCTAACCCTACGAGAAACCGAAGTGTGGACCTACATTCAAGCTTTTGATGATGTAAGAGGGTATAAAACTAATCACGAAGTTCTTAACTGCTGCTCTGTCTGAAATTTGCAACATTGCAACTTTGCTGAGTGAGTAGACTAGTGGCTTAGTATCTTTGTGAGCAGCATTTTTGAGGTGAAGTAGACAGAGGAATACATGTAGCTAATGCTCCTTAAACCTGGCTGATGGCATAGCGCGCAAGAACTCCAGCTTCAACGGTATTCACGAGTGTCTCCATAGTCCGAGCCCGCTAATAGCCCTGCAAAGTTCATTGGTATGGAAGCTGCTGTTTTCACAGCCCAGCTGGAGCCCTCGCGGACCAGCCAGGCGGCCTCCACCACGCAGGGGGTCCACGACCCCGTCATAGCAACAATTAAAGTGACTGACACTGCGGCTCAAGCTCGGCCTGAAGAGCAATCCCTTCAAATCTGTCAGGCACCATGGTTTGACTGAGTTGTCAAAACAGCGGGGGAGAAGATGCCCATGTTTGGTCTTTCTGTGAGCAAAACACAGACAAAGATGTTGACAAAGAAGCATAAGAATGTCCGTGAGACCTTACCACACATGCTTAAGCCTCTTTACCCTCTAGTTTTACTGCCTGAAGAGCATGATTTACTAATGATCAGTGCTTTACTGATGGTTACTTAAATTCAACTGACTTTTTGTGCTTTGTAGTTTAGTGATGGACTTCCTGAGTGTGTTTTTCTCCTAGTATCTCCACCAATCATGCACACCCAAAACTTACACTAAGTACTGCAGGGCTTTAAGAGGCAGTGCCAGCAGAGAGTTCGGACTAGACTGGCGATAACCTTTGCCAGAGACAGCCACTCCTTCGCTTCTGTAAGCAGTCTTACGAGCCACTACAGATAGTGTTTACTCCAGCTAGTGTGTAGCATTAATAAGAACCAGCAAATAGGTCATCTCCTGCTCCCTCAGGACCCCGAGCCAAGAGGGCCTGCCTAAGCCTCGTCCAAACACGGAGCAGCGTGCAGTCCAAAAAGCTCCCAGGTGTTTAAGCCACCCATGACATCACTCCCTCCCAGAACAATGGGTACTTTGAAAGGTGCTGGAGAGAAAAGGCAGCGCAAGAGGGGGAAAAAAAGACTTGGACGAAGTGTGTTTAAACGTAGGTAAGATACACTCCTTCATGTGCGCTGGGCATTTGATACACATTTTTACATAAATTAATGTTTTCTTTGTCCTCAACATATAGTCATTATCACTTTTTCCCTTTATACTCAATTTGAAGCCAATATTAACATTATTTTTCCTTCTCCAGTTACCAAAAGAGAGATACACTATATGGCCAAAAGTATATGGACACCTGACTAGTATGAGATCTAGCAAGGCAGACATTTCTTGAAATAACCGTGGCATGTTTAAACCCACTGAGCCTCTCCCAGTCTACTACCAGTGGTTGTCTAGTGGTTAGGGCATTCACCCTGCGATCAGGATGTCATGGGTTCGGTTCCCAAGTAAGGCCGGTGCCCTTGAGTAAGGTACAGAGGAATAATTTCATGCTGTTCACACTGTGTGCTGTGTTGTGTTCACATATGACAGAATGGTCACTTTTATAATATAGAGATTGCACAGCTATGTGCTTGATGTTATACTCCTGTTAGCATTGAGTGTGACTGAATCAGCTACACTCAGTAATTAAGAGGGATGTCCATAAACGTTTGGCCATAGAGCATGCAGTGATTAAATTAAAGACCAAGTTTTATTTTGATGAAAAATCCTGTCATATGTTTAGTTATGCCGATGATAGTGAAGATACTAACTTGGGGATAAAATAAATTGACATTTTTTTCCCATCTTTTATATGATGAAGTTATAAATAAACCTCCAGATTCTGGAATAATGTTCCAGAATCCTCCTGGGGTTTAAAGGGTTGAATGCATCATGTGACTTTATTCGCAGGTGTTGTAGAAATATAGTGGTGGGAAAATTGAAATTCCGAAAGAAAGCAAAGTGTTTCCAATCTTTTGGCTTGGAGGTAGGAAAGAGTGGGAAAATGTGCAGCAGCTGCATCCAGTCTAGACCTGAAACAACAAATGAGAGCATGCAAGCGTATAGCAGGCCGTGTATGACTGACACGAGGGTGTGTGCAGAGCTTTACATGTGTTTTATGTGTGTGTGTGTGTGTGTGTGTGTGTGTGTGTGTGCATGCGCTGGATTACGTATGCACTGGGTGGTGGGTTAGCGTGTTCAGAAAAACAATGTCATTTTCCTGCCACCCCGCATATATCTGAAGTTTCCAAGCCTGGCCCTGCCCCGTTTGACACAACCAGCTGTTTGTGTGGCAGCCCGAGCCGTCGGCCCAAAGCTTATTAAAATGTCATTGACCCCCAAACTGCATATTTATGCCCTGCGAGCTGAAGCCGCTGCACATAGCCTCATTGTCGGCGGGCCAGGCTGAGTCAGACAGACTGTGGCAGCCAGAGATAAGCTCTGTGGCACAATGTGTGCATAGAACCAGATTGATTGATGCTGCTCCATTATTATTACGCCCGTGCGAGGTAATACATTCAGAGGGGGTTGTCATAAAAAGGGCCCGGGCTAAATTAGTTGTGTCAAACCGCGGCGGTCGCTGTGTCACCAGTATCACTCCATCAAAATGAGGTGGCAGTGACATGCGTGCGTGCGTGTGTGTGTATGTGTGTGTGTGTGTGTGTGTGTGTGTGTGGGAGGTATGTCGCTGGGTTAGGGGCTGGGGGGAGGGAGCTGGTGTTAAGCGTCAAACAGCTGTTTCTCTGACTGTGATCTACGTCTTTGCATTCAGAGAGGAAAAAAAGGTGCAACATCAAGCAAACCCCAAGATTCCTAACCTTGGTTACTGTATTGTGTTCATGCTCAGGTGTATCATTGCTGTCTTAAAGGGCCCATATTCTAGAAAAGCAATTTATCCTCACTTTTCTGTATTACATGATATGAAGTATCACACACTTCTGGCTCCATATGGCCTATAGATAGAAATCGCACTGCAAAAACAGCCCATTTTGAATGCAGTCTTTGCAATAAAAAGATATTAGGAAAAAAAGAGAAAATTGAAAATGACTTTGGAAAAACAATAATACCATTTCTGACACAAGTGGATATCAGAGGGAACGTGTAGGATATAAAACCTTTTGGAAGACTTTTTACGCTGTTTGAAATTGCTAGTTGTCATTTAAATTCAATATTTTATGAATGGACTAATATAAATTTTCAAATGAAAGCTATGATGGTTTCTCAAAAAAAAGCCTCAATTTATTTGTAGTGCCAATATTGAAGTGTCACTGGAAGTACTTTTTAGTCCAGGCTTAAGCTTAACCTGGGGCTGGAAGGTTTTTTTCCTCATTTTAAGGTGCAAATATGGAATTATGACGTGTTTTTACCACACTTACAATACTGTTCAATCTGTTCATACTATAGTCCTAAGGCCTATTTGGACAGGATTTACATGCAGTCCTGGGGTAATTTGCTCTTTTACATGTGCATAATCATCAGAAACCACAAGACACTTTTCTAAACCATTTTTTCACGCTGATTTCAGATCTGCTTTCAGTTTGCAATATACTTAGATTTGCAATAGACTTGCATGCGGTTTTTATTAAAACGCAGGCACCAATCAAGTAACCGTTTCAATATTTTCAGTGTGGAGTCAGACAGACTCACACTGTGGTACAGATATAATGATCAGTGTCAGTCAGACTCCACTGT
>JBBJLS010070745.1:0-11644 GCA_037577275.1 Bryconaethiops microstoma | reverse complement strand
ATTTATCTCCTTGAACTATGTCCAATTTATACCTATATTTGATACTCATAGACAAGTGCAATATTCCGCTTGTATATATTATGGCACCCTGCTGCAACCTTGATCTCCGCTGTATATAAGCATGTACATAATGTATACTTTACTTGTATTTAATTCTATCCCAAACCCACAACTTCTGTCATTTAAAATTTTTATTATTTTTAAAATATTTTTATATTTAATTCATTTAACTCTTACTCTTACTGTGTGCATCTGCGAAAACTGTAAGACCTGAAACGGAATTGGACTCCCGATCAATCCAGATCCGGGAGTTCATCCCGACCAATCAGACACAGATCACCGTCACCTGAATTCTAACCCCTTAGGATATAAAAGGCCCTGACTACAGACAACCTGTGCAAAGTATTCTAGCCTCCCTAGTTACTGAGCGATTGCCATGTTTTTTCCCCACGTTCGTGTTTTTGACCAGTTTTTGCCTCTGGATTACTCTTTTTGCCTTGCCCTTGATTATTGGATTTTGGATTAACGGTTTTTGGACTTTTGCACTGGACATTGTTTTCCCCTTTTTTTTGCCTTACGGACTTGCTTCTCTTTGCAATAAAACTTTCTGCAATTGGATCCTTTTCTTTTCCCGTATTCATTACACAAACGACATCTCGTTGTACTGACACAATGACAATAAAGCATCTATCTATAAATAGCATTCAACATACTTCACGGTATTATGCCGCTATCAAAACAGCAATATAAAAAATTGGAAAAATAGAAAACATCTATAAAGCTTATTGCTGATAAAAAGATACGTAAGAAGAGACGGGTGATAAATCAAATAGGTGGGTTCCTTCTGCCTCCCTTAAGCGTTGGAGTGCCTTTTATAAGAAGTCTAATCGCATGAAGACAGAGTTATATCAGATGGAATGCGGAGAAAATGTTTTTAGTCTCCGAATGACAGTTGGATAGATTAAAGAACGAAGACACACCTATACCTCTAAGACAAACTGTTGAAAATGAGTTGGATACATCTATAAAAAAATATTCTGAGTATAACCAGTTTGAACCAGCATGAAAAAGTCAAACTATATACCTTGTTATTACAGAGATATTTGTCATTGGTAAAGCAGGGTGAGCATGAAACACATTAACACTGAGTATAACGCAAATACCCATAAGCACCACCAGCACAGAGACGCAAATTTTTGACAATGGTGATAAAATGGCTAAAGAGGTTTTAAATAATATGCCTTTGAGGAGTAGCATCTTGGAGTGAAACGGGGGAATTTATTTTTAGCACTGTGGCCATCCCGGGTACACACATATTTGATTTGGTAAAAAGTGTCACAGGACCACAGGCTTTGAAACACCGTGGGAGACCACAGGGCTGGCGTGAATTTCTGAGCGCAATAGCAATACTAAACATGCCCCTTTCTACAGTTCCAAACAGACTTGTTAAAGAGAAAATTTTATGTTTTAAAAAGACGGGTGCAACTGGTTATACAACACCAGTCAGTGGTTCGGAATCCTTGACAGGTGCACAAGGGTATAGAACACCTGTCAGGGGTTTGGAACCCGCCATATTTCCAACACCACAATTGGTCACGTCAGCATGGTTTGAATTTTAAAAAGGTTGCTATTGTATTGATAGTGTTTAATATGTTTATTTGTTATAATTAAAAATAAAATAAATAAATGTCTAAATTTTCTATGCTAGGGGTGTAAATGGATGTAATTTGTAACAATTAAATGTAGCAATTTTGTGTATATGACCGATTTGCAAATAAATTGTTTGCAACATGACATGGTCAGAGTTGTTTTGTTTATTAAACATTTGTAGTACATAAATTATTCTTTATAAATGCATCACACTCTTGTACATATTGAACACAACTAAATATATTTGTGATACAGACACAAGGTTGTAATTTTTTTTTACAAATAATGACACCATATCATTTTTAATCAAATTATCTGCATATTTACACATCACATCTTCATAGGGTAAACCTCCTGACATATGATAGAGAAAGAAAACAGAAACAGAAACAATTTGCTGTCAGATTTGTTACCAAAACTAAAAAAAAACACCCTTGCTTATGTACACAGCCAGCCAGTGCTCGTATGGCAGGTCTGAACTATGTATGTTAATTGTTACAGAAGTTGGTAGTTCTCTCACAGAAGTTTTGGGTAATTGATCACATGCTAGAACACAGAGAAAATGAGTGTTTGCTGAATTTTGATCCATAACAGCATACAGTTCAACAGTGTTCATGGTGTCAGGAGTAATCCACCAGAACCTGTTTGCGATTTGACACCTTGATTATGCTGTCGAATACAGCATAAACTATCAAATTGATAGTATTTGGGAGTGCTTGTCTGAAACAGGCTTCCAGTCTAATGTTTCCTGACTTGATTAATGACAAATGCTGTCCACATTCTTCGTCCGATGTGAGGTTAAATGCATAAAGTATATATCCATTCCAAAAATCTTCTCTGTCGATAGCTAATTTCCTATTTCTTTTAGATGTCTTCCAGATGCTGTAGCTGGTAAAACTTGCGCACAGCAGAGCCCTCCAGACACCTTGGGTGTAAGGATTTTGCAGGAAATTGTTGACCATCTACATATACGGGCAAGAATTCCACGTCGTAATGCTTAAATGCAAATGGATTCTTATCATACATGCCTGTTATAGCACCATTTTCTACAATAACAATTACAATAGATTTGGAAAGTGTTCATAAAAACAAATTTTCATGACTGGAAACATGGGTGTCTGCGGGTTTTGAGAATGTTTTTAGATATACTTGGTCAATCGGATATTTAGCTGTGGTGGTCATTAACATCTGAGCATGTGCTAGCCTTACAGCTAGGGATACCGCACATTTTTTAACAAATATGCAGGCCGCAACAATCCTGATTTTGTGCGGTATATTGTTGCTGCGCATTAAACAAAATTCATCCTTTGCCTGCGTCATTCTGATTTTAATGTCAACGCCGTTCAACATCAACTTTTCTTGAAAAAATATATCACTGTGGATTGGAGACAACAGCTCAATCACATTGCTGGCATCTGAAATGTGGCCCATTTTTTCAGTCCTTGATTTTCACCAATTGGGTTGGTCGTGTCCATATGTCCAGCAGTGTCCTTGTAAAACAACTCTGCTGAGAACACTTATTCCAGGGTTTTGTGGTCATAGTTAATCAGACATTCAGTGATGTTTCGATAAGGATACGTATTTGGGCTCTGTGCAATCAGACGGTCCCCTGTGAAACGTGGACTTGGGAAAAAATGGTTGCACCAGGGTAGTTTATCAAACCCACAGTAGCTCCAATGGCTATATCCGTACCATCGAGTCTTGTAATTTTGACCCTTGTAAACAGAAGTGTATTGTTTAAATATAATCATTGCCATTTCCTGCAATGAAGAACTCCAAACGCCCTGAATCAGAGAGTGCCGAAATAGGGAGTACTTCCACATATGTGTTTTCCTCTACAGCATTTTGTGTCATGAGTGAACAGGTCCAACTCTGATTTGACAAACTCTTCGGATGTTCTGTGAATTAATGCCATGATTAGAAAATGGTATTACAGTTTATTTTCACTAGTGGTCCTTTGCATTGTTTACCCCACAATTTCCTTTTTGACACTGAACTTTTATTACTCTTTACACTGTTTTTCAGACAACCTGTGGCGTGTCTCACACAATGCATCACCAACATTCCAGAGCCATCCTGACCACTTTCTCTGTGATGGGTGTGCATAACATTACCCACTACATCGCTAGTAATGTTTTTAGCTGCAGTTTTTAGATGGGGTTTTGCAATACAGAAACCTTTTTTCAATAGCGGTATTGCCATTAGGAAAAGATCCCTGAAAAGTCCCCGATTCTGGCCCAATACGTTGTTTGACCGCCTATATAGCCCGGGAGTAGTCCGCCAGCTTGATTTTGATAACCTTTCCGTACTTACACGGTATGCTCTGGTTCTGGTCAGACTTTACCTCAATGGCAATAATGTCCACTTTATACACACATACGTAGTATACTTTGTCGAAATTTAGTGGTGACCACATATTTTTTTCCCTGTTGTATGTACACACCATAGCAGAGGCTGACAGGTCTGGGTGGCCGCTAGAGTTAGTATTTTGGAGGGTTTGAATAGGGCTTTTGTTATGAAGTGAATAAGTCACAGCTGAGTGTTGTTAAAGTGTTTGGGTTTCGTGTTCAGGTATTTAAGGGTTTGTATTTAGTTTTCAGGTGTGGGTCAACCCTCACAGAACTTAAGTTTTTCTCCTTTCTCTGTTGGTTAATTCTGTAGGTGTTTTGTTAAAAATAAAGACATGAAGCACTTCGAATGTCCTTGGTGTGTGTGTTCCTGCTTTTCGTGCCTGGAGAAGGGGAACCGACATGACAGATTGACCCACCTACCAAATGGGCACGACTGTCTGAGAGACGAGCCCCTTGAGCCATACGGGTTGCTCGAGGTGGATGAGGAGTTGGCCTGGAGTGGGGCGGAATGGATCCAGCTTGGGGGTGAGCCGGTGAGGAAAAGCCGGTTTTCTACTGCCGAGCTGTTGTGTGGTAGTGAGTCAGAGGACAAGGAGGTGGACCTGGGCTTCTGGTTGAGCAGGTGGATCAACGGATCCTCTATCATCGATCTAGAACACATTGTGGACCCCTTCGTCCTTGACTCAGCCGTCTGGAGCTCGCCGGTAGGCAAGGTGGGAAATCTGCAGAGAAGATGTAAGAGACGTGGGGGTCCATGTCGCTCATGTCGTCCACCAGATTTCCAGCTGCCCTTGACGTCAGAGGCGTCCTCCAGCGCTCCACCACTCCAGCTTGTGCCCGGCTCGCCTCGAAAGGCGAGCTCTCGGCTGGAACAGGGAGCCTCACTCGCAGCAGGCTGAGTGAGGCATCTAAATGAGGCAAGAAGCGGCTCCCACCGAAGCTACGTGGCCTGTCCAGTGCATAGCTAAGGACAACAAGCAGCTGTTGCGGCTACCACAGACTGGGGGCCCTAAGACCCTGGTCACTGTTGCGCTTCAGGCTCTACCTTTGGGCCATGCGCGTTCTAGCACATCGTCGAAAGCCACCAAAGAGCGAGGAAGCCGCACCCCCACCGCATGGCTGCAGAGGCCAGCAGCTGCACTCCCGAGCAGCGAGGCTGCGCTCCCGAGCAGTGAGGTTGCGCTCCCAAGCATCGAGGCTGCACTCCATCGACCCATGCCTGCACCCAGGAGACGCGTTCGACTATGCTAGCTTTTAGTTCACCTCCTGTGGCAAAATGATGAATACCATATTCAGACAACATGTTCTGAAAATGTTCGTTGAAAAATTATTTTCCACGGTCAGTCTGTAGCTTCTGAGGTATGCATCCTTCCTTAAGAATACTTTCAAAAGCCATAGATACCTCGGGGCCGTCTTGTTTTTTTTAAACTCCTGCCCTTGCATATTTATATTTAAAGTTTTAATTTTCCTTTGAGTACATACTTGTATTGACCAGGTCTGCTTGGAATTGTTTATCTATACCATAAACCACAACTCTATTTCTCTTATTGTTAACGCGTACAGGTCTGTGAAGCATGTACGCATCCTCCCCAGATAGCCACTCCTGCTGTTCAGACAAACATACCCCTGTGTCTTTTAACACAGCCTCTTTTAATCTTGTTTTACCAAGAGGAGGGTTGGTGGGTGTATAGTGAGCTGATTTTAGAAGATCTGTCATGATAGAGCACATAAAAATAATGATGTGGTCCGTTAGGATTTAACAGAATTTATCTATTTATTTTAACAACAAAATGATTACAAACATATAATGAGACGCACACATGTAAACCCAAAATGCTAACTAAATTATAAAAAAAGTTAAAAAGACTGTGTCTACCTTGCAGGCAGAGACATTGCAGTTTCAATAGACTCAGCCCTAAATACTGTATATCAATGTAACCACTTAAAAAACACGTATAGCAGAAATAGAGATAATATAGATAAACACTTTTCAGGTATGACACTATCACACACTTCATGGTAGTCACCACACAAACTACTATGTAAAGTTTTTTTCCAAATTCTATTCCTGAACAATTTCCAATTTTCAGCACAAAATGATTTGTGACACGTCATTTGTAAATCCTTTGTAAATGGTGTAAATGGTGGGCTGTGTACAATTTCACACAACACTCTTTTTTTTTGAAAGTATATCTGCATAGAAATCCTCTGCTCAACATCCATTAAAATTCTTGAGCATCCGTCAAATCTTTAAGAAAATCCACCTTACTGACAGATTTTGACACCCAGGTTATTTTAGGATTAATATAACAGATCTGTGTAAGTGTGAAAAGTCTCTTCCTACATTTCGTACCCCTTCTCGTATCTTCCATCACCATAGACCACAAGTTCTTCATTGTCGTAGACCATGAGTGATCCATTGTCGCAGAGCTGTTGTCGTCTCAAACATTGTTTGGTGTATATACACAAGTGGCATCATAGAACATACCCCTTTGAAATGTTCCAAAACAACACGTCTTTGAAAAACAATCACCCCACCGAATAGCTGCAGGGCTACAGTGTCCTTACAATAAATGAAATATGTGTTAGTTCCTAATTTTATGCCCCACCTACTCCAGAGGAAGTGGATCCCCCTATTGTAATATAATTACCATATGGCTGTAGGGGGGTGGATGGGTGAAAGTTGTGTCCCCCACAGGTCATAAATCTACTGTCAGGGGGGTCACAGGGGTCAACAGGGTCATCAATCATTTTCATTGACAGTTTGACATAAAGTGTACGATATATACTACTAACGTTCTCAGGGGAGTCCGAGGCCCCCGAGGTCAACCTGGAGACCATTCCCATCCCGTATTGTGACCAGGCAGGGGTATTCAGCAAGAGATGTGCAGTTCAACTTCCTCCACATCAACCGTATGACTTGACCACTTCACCCATGGTCACAGGGTTCTTCTTTGTGTAGAAAAAAAACCGGGGGTCTCCATGCTTGTGTCGACTATCGGGGGCTCAATCGTATTACGGTGAACAATAAGCATTCACTTCCACTCACTAATACCACCCTGGAGGTTCTCTCTGGTGCTTCTATTTTCACAAAACTGGACCTAAGGAGTGCCTACAACTTGGTTCACAACAGGGAGGGAGACAAGTGGAAGACGGCATTCATAACTCCAACTGGACATTATGAGACCCTGGTTATGCGCTTTGCCCTGTGCAATAGTATGTAGTGTTCCAACAGTTCATTAATGATGTACTGCAGGACATGCTGCGTTGTTGTATATCTCGACGACATCTTATTATACACCAGGACCTCTGAAGACCATATTCAGCATGTGAGACCGATTCTCCAAGGCTGTGCACCTGGTGGCACTTGCCTGACACCCATCAGCTAAAACTACCCCCGAATTTATGTTAGAGCATGTTGTGCATTTGCATGAGTTCCCCAAGGACATTGTTTTGGACAGAGGGCCCCAGTTCACAGCCAAGTTCTGGAAGGCCTTCTGCCATCTGATCGACTCCTCTTGTAGGATACCACCCTCAGACTAACGGTCAAATGGAGTGGACCAACCAACAGCTGGAGCGCTTCTTGAGATGCTTTTTGGCGGATTGGCAGCACTCCGGGGCCAATGCACGTTACATCACTCAGCATCACTGCTGGAACCCTCCGGGGCGATTGTTCCATGTTGGTGACAGGATTTGACTCTCCACAAAACAAAACAAGGAAAAAAACAAAAACAGTTCACGTTTCCCCATTGAAACTCCAGGAACCTAACGCCACCCCACCCCCCCCAGATTGTTTAGGGCGGCCATGGTTATTTTATTTTTTATTAACTTTTATTTTACCAGAAAGAGACAACAATAAAACACAACTGCTCAATCACAATAAAAACAATGACATTTATCCCTCACTACATTCTTTGTGATACTCTTGTATTCATTTATGGATACAAATGTTTTCATTTTAAGAATTCTTTGAAGGTTATTCCATGACCATGCTGCCTGGTGGGAAAATGAAGTTTTGCAAAAGTCTGTTCTAGTACAGGGAACATTCAAGAGCAACCACTTAGATGCGTGCAGATGGCAGCTACTAGAACTGACAAAAAGATGGATACTGAGGTATTTTACCCAACAAAGCTTTGTAGATAAATATATACCAATGCTGTTGCCTACAAATGATTAATGATGTCCAGCCAACTAAATCATAGATAATGCAGTCATGAGTGAGAGATTTTGCATTAGAAATAAAATAGAGTGGAGGAGGCTGCAGGGATGTACAGTATGTCACTGCAGTCAATGACAGACATAAAGGTGGCTTCCACAAGCTTTTTCTTTGCAGAAAATGTGGAACATGATTGATTTCTAAAATGAAAACTAATCTTCAATTTAAGTTTCTTGACAAAATATGTATATTAAATGAGAGCTTTTCATCAATCCATATTCCTAAGTACTTATAGGAGGACACCCTTTCAATCAATGTACCATCAGATGTAAAATTTCCTAAATTGTTGCAGTTTTGCAATTGAGCTTTTGATAAAATCATAAACTTTGTTTTCTGAACATTTAAAACCTATTTTAAACCATTCAAACTTCTTTGTAATGACTGAAATGCTGTCTGAAGTTTTCCTATCGCTTGTGCTGCAGAGGAAGCAGATGTATATATGACTGTATCATCCACGTACAAATGCAAATTAGCTTAAATGTCTTTACCAAAATCATTTATAAAAATAGAAAATAATATAGGAGCCAAAATAGAACATTGAGGCATGCCTTTAGTTATCTCAAGCAAATCTGATTTGTATGCCTCTCCCTGGACACACTGAGTCCTATTTGTTAAATAATTTTTAAACCATTTTTTAAAGCCCATATTCCTAAATCTAGAAGTATTTCAGGATCCACTAAATCCTTTGAAGGATCCACAATTAAGGCAGCGCACTGCTGTTTTTTGTCTAAGGCACTAATGAGATCATTTGTCACAGCCACAACAGCAGTAATAGTATTGTGACCACTTCTAAAACCAGACTGATACTCACATAAAATATATTATCAAAAATTGAACGTATTATGTTTGTCTGAAGACTTAAATTGAAAATATGCGCAATAGGCTCAGCGATAATATCTGCAGCCAACTTTAACAGATAGGGATCTAAATTGTCTGGACCTGCAGATTTTTTGTGGTCAATATCTTTTAGAGATTTATAAAGTTGGGTAACTGAGATGAGTTTGAAATCAAATATATCTGCTCTTGCATCACTTACTGGGGTGGTAGGGGATGGATCAAAGGTATTTAAACATAGGCTGCCAGATATAGACCCTGCACTGATAAAGTGTTAATTGAACTTATTCACTTTGTTTTTGTCTTTTAATTCAACTGAGCCTATCAGAATGTTGTATACTGTCCGACGTATCCTGGACTCGCGTCGAAGGGGTCATGGCACCCAGTACCTTGTGGACTGAGAGAGCTATGGGCCCCAGCAGCAGACTTGGGTGCCCAGGCGGTTTGTCTTGGATCCATCTCTTATTCAGGACTACCATCGTAGGGTAATGGTCCTGGAGGGGTGGGTACTGTTACGCACACAAGTCACATGACACTCAAGAGGAACCGGAAGTGAAGCGCATCACATATTAAGCCAAGGTAGCCAATTCTCAGTCACTGGGTCATCACTTGCACCCTGCTACATCATCTCTTCAGGACCGCGAGTACTTGGGTTTCATACCAATTCTTGTGTGTGAGTGAGAACATGGATTCTGGTGGAAATCTTCACTCTATCAGGGAGCGTTGTCAGATTAAAATATGTGGACTACCTACTCTCTCGTGTTACTCTGCAATTGGGTTTATCCTACACACTACACTGGTGTAACGGCTGGCCTCTCCTTCGTGACAAACAGCATGGTAGCACATCTCGATGGGTAGCATGTTTCGACAGCACTTCGGACCGGGTTAAAGTCACGTGGTGTGATTAATCAGCATTAATTTGTTTAACAAATTTGGCTCATGGTATGGAAGGAATTTGTGTTATCATTTCTGATTCTCTTTGACATTAAACTGAGTTTTGCATAAACACAGAATGTTCACTCCTCAATCCATTTCCATACCATGATGCAAAAAAAATATTTTGTGATATCATAAAAATCTGTTTACATATACCTACCAACGTAACCTAAAGCTTTCTAGCCCAGCCCATGAGGGAGTGTTTCAACTTGAGCTGCCAAATCGATATGTCTTCTACATATACTTGGACATAAGTAGGTTTGGAAACAGTCACGTAAATATGAAAGCCATAGCACCATCGGAATGAAAAACTGTGTGCTTTTATGTTTGAAGGTGTTTTTACAGAAAATATCTGGGTGACTGTTGTACTGTTTGTTAACAACTTTATCCCTGTAGCTCCATCTGTTGAATTACATTTTTGTCGGTAGATGTAATACATATGAACCAGTTTATGGATTACTGTCACCTATAAGTTAAGTTGCTGCAGCTAATCGGTCATCAGCTTATGGGTTTTTCATTTTTTTCTGGTTGTTTTGGCTGCTGTGACAGGGCTACTTGGTTCTCCTATTGCTGGGCACTTCTTCACTTGTGAAATTCTTGCCTATGAGTCGTATCCTGAGTTATTAGGAGGCATATTTATCCAATTTTCTTGGGCCTTCATCATTGCCTCCAATGTCCAAAGTTTCAGAGAACAGAATGGCTGCCATGGAAACAGTCATTAAGCACAGCCTCTTAAAAGCACTAATGATAAATGTTGGGGGCTGGGGGTCCACACAGAGGCGACATGCAAAAACATCAGCAGCTGAGTTAAAATTGCTGCTAAGAACAGTTTCAAAGCGCCTTCGCATAGACTCAAATATCTGGAACTAGATTGGAGCAGTAGAGAACCATACTTCTCCAAGATATTCCCTCAGTTGGTGTTTTGATGATGGAGAGAGCTGGGTAGGGTTAGGGTCCATTTGTCCACTTAGAGTAGAGGCCTCAAACTCACATTTCCCAGGGACCCACTAGCCAGGTGGACTTCTCCAAAAGGTGTGGTTAAAAGAATGCAGGGAAAAATGGATAAATGATAAAAATACATGGTTAAATCTTCAGACAGAAGGGTCCTGCAAATCAGTACTGAGTTAATCTGATGGGTCGTCTTCATCCTATGATTCCAAGTATTCCAACTCTCTTCAAGGATGACAAGATCTCTGTCCAGGGGCCACTGAATGGATTGATAAACATAAAAATGTGGCAAATTGGGAGCCATTCCACAAACAAATGTGGCTGACATTTCAAGTGAGCACAGCTGGTGGGTGGTCCTGCCTCTCCCACCAAAGCTCAGTGTAATGTGTTAGCTAATAAGATATTTATTTATCCTGACGGAAATTCTTTTGTCCTTAACCTGCTCAATGCAACAAGAGGAATAAAGATAGACAATAAAGAGTTGTGTTAGTTGTGTTAGTTGGTGTTCTCCTCAAAGAACTGTAAAATGATGCATTAGCCCTCTGAGGTCGGAGGATACATAAATGGATCCTTTTCAGTTTTCCAAAACAATCATCTATAGCTCTGTGAGTTTTTGTCCTAGAAGCATATATGTAACACCCTTAGAAAGCTTGAACCCTCTTCTTTCCAAATATGTATGTTTTAAAATAAAATATATTGATGGCGATTT
>JBBJLS010070744.1:0-11645 GCA_037577275.1 Bryconaethiops microstoma | reverse complement strand
CTATGGCCTTGCACTGCAGCATGGCAGCCCCTACAGAGACCTCTTCTCACAGAAGTGAGTGCTAGTCTTTCTATATACATGTATCTTTCTATCTCAGTGTACACGTGTACAACATATATATATATATATATATATATATATATATATATGTAATACAGCACTGGGGGAAAAAATAAGAGACCACTGCAATTTATTTTTAAAATCAGCATCTCTATGACAACCATCCTATGCCAGTGTCTGTTGAGAAAAAAGTATTAAAAAATAGTGCTTTTACCATCCAATGTGACCAGTTGGATGGTAAAACACTACTAGAAGCACATCAAAGGTAATTATTGCCATTTTGTTTCAGTGAACAAGAGATTTGTTTTCTTTGAATTGTTTAAGTTCTGTAAACACTGGCTCATTTCTCTTGATTGTCATTTCCTTTAAAATTATGCTTTAAAGAACAATAATTTGGAAATTAGGAGAAATATTGTCAGCAGTTAAAAACTAAGACAAAGCTGTTCAGTTCAGATAAAACCTGACATTTTTGCTGTGGTCTGTGTGTGTGTGTGTGTGTGTGTGTGTGTGTGTGTGTGTGTGTGTGTGTGTGTATGTGTGTGTATGCATGAACATGTCCATCTCTCTGCTCTTGACATTTATGCTCTTTATCTCATATCTCTGTTTTGTTATTTCTTCGAGTCGTATGTTAACTTGACTCAGACAGTCTCCTTGGGACTTGGGACTTGGGAAATTTTAGCCTGAGAAGAAAAAACAAAGAACACCATGTCCATGTGTGACTGTCAGTTTTACTATGGTCATGCACTGTTAGTACTGTGATACAGTTAAAAACAATAAGCCTTTCATTATTAAAAAAGTGTGATGGCCACAAGGAAGCACAATAGCAAATCTAGTGGAAGTTTTAATAAATTACAGACCACGTTCTTTTAAGATTTATTTCAGAATAGGTATTACACTTGCAATATACTGTAGTTGTATATGCTGTACAAACTCTAGACTAGCCAGGCATTTCAAGGTTTATTTATTTATGTATTTATTTACGTTGCTTTTCCTGTGCAAGCCTCTTCAGTTCCATGCTTGAAGCCTCTTCTATAATGAAGGACCCGTTATTTGTCCTGTTGAATCTTACAGGTCCACTTTTGCCTGCAGCTAACAGGACTAAACTCACATTCTTCACTGAAAACTCATAGATGCACTTTGTGGGTTTACAGTTACTGACAGTAGCTCATCTGTAGTTTATAAACTTTACTGCATTCATCAATGTAAAGAGATCACCGTAGGAGCACTGCTGACTAGATAGGATGGGATTCTCAGAACTTGGTCATTTTAAGTTAATTTGTGCCATGGTGATACAGGTAAAACATGTGCATTATGACTCCTGGGCTTTTTAAAGACCTCAACCAAACGTTTCTAGCCAACAGTGGTCTTGTGGTCAAACCTAGCCACTGAATGTCTAGAGCAGGGGTCGGCAAACTTTAACACTCAAAGAGCCATTTGGACCTGGTTTCCACAAAAAAGAAAACACCATGAGCAAATTCTTTTTTTGACATCTAAAATGAAGATAACACTGCATATATTGTTTTTTACTTTTATGATATGTATAAAAACTTGTCTGTGTTGCTTGTTAAATTTAGTGTGTTGCTTGTTTAATTTTATTTATTCAAAGAAAAGATTTTGAACATTTAGAACTCTGTAAATATTTTATTTTAATGTTACAAGATCACAATAATCTTCAAATTTCAAACTACAATATAAAAAAAATGAATAAAAATAAAACACACTTAACAACTAGAACAGCTGACAAGCGTCAACTGACGTAATTTCATCAGGCTCAGAACCAGAATCAGAATCGCGTCTATTGGCCAATTGGAGCAGCAAGCATACTCTGGAAGGCCTCGTCCACACGGACGTTTGAATCTTGGATAAATGAACACACTCTGAACGCTTTTTGTTGCGTTTTTTTTCTGCGCTTGATTGACTTCAGTGCGGCGTTACACTGGCGTTCGTCGTTTAACTCCAGCCTGCAGCCCAATGTGCAGTTTCGTGTATTCACCTGCGGGGGCAGTAATTATTCTTTCGAGACTGCTTACATGTTGGACAACTTGCTTTATAGTTCTACACTGAAAACAAAGTTTTATTCTTTGTTAAAACTTACAATTGACATTATTGTTTTAAATACGTTGCCAATAATGGGTTCACTGCACAACGTCAGGTCAACAGGACGTTTTTTGTGCTTTTTGAAGACATGTGAAGAGTTCTTTAACTGTTCTTTAACTACACTCGCATGTCAGTATATACTTTTGATTGTCTGCTGCGACTGGTACAACAGCACATTACACGCCACTCAGCAAATATTTGTTGCGGTTCCCAGAACACTTGAATCATGGGACAGATTCAGTCCTCTAGAATGGCAACCGAACGCCATGTAAACGCAAGAGTGGCGTTTTCTTTGCGTTCGTCAGGATTTTGGCAAAAATCGACGCCTGATGCAGACGTCCGTGTGGACAAAGCCTAACTCAAGGCATATCTTAGGCCTCGTCCACATGGACGTCTGCACACAACGTTTTCTTGATGCCACCCGAGCGCGCAGTCGACCGAGTGTCGGTGCTGAACGCTCTTGTGGACGCTTCGATTTGCTCCAATGAGCGGAATGCTCAGTCCATGCTCACCTGGCGCCATGAACGCCAAAAAAACGCCTGATTCAGACGTCCGTGTGAAAGAGGCCTAAGATACGGCTAGAGTTAGGCCTTGTCCACACAAATGTCTGAATCAGGCATTTCTCTTGCATTCGTGGCATCAGGTGAGCGTGGACTGAATGCCAATTTTTCTGCTCATTAGAGCAAATCAAAGCGTCCACATGGGCGTTCAGCACCGGCGCTCAGTCGGCTGCACGTTTGGAGGGCGTCAAATGTTTTGGATGCACGCAATGTTATCTTGATGTAAATTTCTGCCAAAATCCAAACAAACGCAAAGAAAATGTCGCTATTACGTTTGCATGCTGTTTAGCTGGCATTCTGGAGGACCATACATGTCCCATGATTCGGCTGCAGGCTGGCATTAAACAGCAGCAAACGAACACCAATGTAATGCCTCACTGAAGTCAATCAACTGCAGCTACAAAACGCAACAAAAACATGTATGCCGACAAAAATGCGCATGGTGTTCAGAGCACATTCATTTATCCAAGATTTGAACATGGACGAGGCCTTAGAACGCCCATTTCCTGAGTACTTATATATCACTGACTAGAGATGCTCTGTATACAATATAAAATGATATCAGCCTAATACAAAACCAGAGAAACTACAGTTACAGCATTAGGTGCCCATGTTACATCTATATCCACACATAAGCATCATCATAAGTGTTAATCACAATTTTTTCCCTTTATATAATCTTATCCTGCCCCCTGATTGGAATATTCATTAAACAGTGCCAGCTGCCAAGTGCACATTTTCACTGCGTACTTTGCACAGTGTTTTTCTTTCTTAAACTGATGCTGCTTGATGCAGTCCGGTGGGGGTACTGACTGTCCCAGCGTGGTTGAAACGCATGTTGCCTGGCTAAAATGCAGCATATATGTATGTATACAAACACTGAGGAAGCATTACAGCTCCATTACAGCTCCATGTTCAGTCTATTAATGTCATGATTCTTTAAATAAAATGTACTTTCAACAGTGCTGTCTGTGCGAGATGTCAAAGGACTGTTTTCGGTTCAACCACACATTGAGACTCTCTCTCACTCACACGCACACACAAACACACCTACACACACACTCTCAGGCAGAAAAGCAATATACCATCGGTCTCCTGCTAGCAGGTTACCAATATTAAAGTGTCAAGCGAGGGAACTTCCCATTTGCAAAATCACAGCACTCCTACTTATATACAACACTTCTGAATCATGTAATAATAAACTGGGAGTGTAAGCTTGTGATGAAAGAATACAGCAAACCTCACAAGTATCATTTAACATGCTTATTATAACTTACTAATCAAGATAGAATCACATCAGACAGCACATTTATTTAGTCCTTCACTGTCACTGAAGTCCTTTTTGCATGATGCATAATGCAAACACAAAGATCACAGAACTGACGTGTGTGGGTGAAGGACTAAAAAAAAGGGTGTAATTTACTGGCAAATTACAGTTATTGACTGTAGTTCTAAATCTGTTTTGGTACAGATTGTTTACCGCACCCCTGTATTTATAATGTAAAGCTCAAAAATGCTCTAATGTGAAGTCACTTTTGTCTAAAGAACTTTTGCTTCAGTGTATAAAGACAAGCAAACATGGCCAATTTGTCTAGCTTGAGTGTTTATGCATAATTTTACATATCCAGGATAATACCAGTAATGTTAGACTCATAGCTCCAGCTAAAGTAAAGCTTGAACTCCAATTATGTCTTAGATAACATATTGTGTAAATTTCCTATTTTTGTCTCTAAGCCTTCCTTTAAACCCTTTGTGAGTCATTCCTGTGAGTACATACTTTTTGTTTTCCTTTCAAACTAATTAACAGAAGTAACTTTATAGTAAATCTTGAGATTAATATCTGAATTAAATGGGATTTTTAATGGGGCAGGTGTTCAGTAAAGCTTGTCCCACCTGGCAACGGTTGCTACGACCAGCTCCCTGCAGTCCTGACTGAGCTCACACGGTCAAATTAATCAAAGATATGAAGGCTGTGCAAAGGGTGAATCAGATGGCTCAGGATTATGATAGGATTATTCAGGAACGCTGAGTTTTGCTGGTCAGTTTCTGCAGGGCTGTAAACAGCTCTGTGCAACCTACTAATAAAGGTGCTCTGTTATTCATGGAAGTGCAGAAATGCAGTATAAATGTATAAAGAGCCATGAAGAAAAGCTACAAAATATGGTCCTTTCTCGCAGAGGATCATATCTTCTACCGCCGAATCATTAGTGTGTTAGTCAGGGCTGATTATGTGCCTCTCTGAGACTAAAAATGCAGAACAGCTTTGAACCCCAAGCTTTTTGTATCTTATCCGACGTCAATCTGGCCATTTTTAACATGACTCTCATCAGAACAGCTGGTATTATCCCCCGCCTCTCTCTCTTTCACTGGATCCTGCTAGAAAGCCAGATGTGTTCTTTTATTACTTGATAATAATTTACTACACCTAATTTTGGCAACATCTCCTGACATTGCATGCACAATAATAGCATTATGTGAGGACATAATTCCAGTATTTGCTGTACAAGATTACTGTTTATCCATTCTGGCTTTTGTTACAGTGACAAGAGTGTGATAGTGCTGACTAAATGTATTTAACGTATTAAATAAAGTAGCCAGTAGATGGTTTTCTTTCAACAATATCCACTTGCTGTGTAAGTGTATAAACTATTCGAAGCATCTCTGTCTGAAGGTGGAAGACCCTTGTTGTCACTGCTGAAATACATGCAGACACATGAGCCGTGAGCTTAAAGACAGAAAATCATTAGGAAGGTGCATAGGCCTACATTGTATTGTAAGGACAAGACAGTTGCAGAGAAAGAGAGAGAGCGAGAGAGCGAGAGAGCGAGAGAGAGAGAGAGAGAGAGAGAGAGAGAGAGAGAGAGAGAGAGAGAGAGAGAGAAATGGCGAGAGAGAGAGATGCAATAAAAAAACAAATTATCAGTTATCAAAGAATTGCTGCTAGGCTTCCATGCCTCATGCACAGCCTGCAAGGAGCTTTGACAGGGCAAAGGTGGAATAGTGAAACTGACAGTGAACATAGAGCTACTATAAAAGGATGTTAAACTACTGTAAAAGGCTAATTAAAATCACACTCCAGCAGCAAATATTTGACTACTATTTTAATATTATAAAGGACAATATTCATATATATATTGGGGCCATCCTCTGATTTAAAAAAAGATATGCTACTCTTTCGAACTTTTGTTACAAGAAAACATCGGAAACACTTAAACAAATGTAACAGACTGATTTTGAAGTGTAATGTAATAGATGCGAAAGCTATTTTCTGGAGAGTTTTCTTTTAACTTTGTATTATATTTTTTACATTGTTCTTATCTTGTGTCTCTGTGTGCCTGGGCAGTCATAACATAAGCAATTTTTCTTAGGGATCAGGAAAGTTTCCTGATTCTGATTCCAATTCAAAACCAGTAATTTGCGCCTTTGTGGCTAAATTATGTGTTACAACATAAAATATAGAAAACCAGTCAGTTACATTTGTTTTAAGTATTTATAATGTTGTCTTGTAATGAAATTTCTATATATATATATATATTAGATCACATAATCAATCACAAGATGGTGTCCTAACCTAAAGAGATGTCAACCATGTGTGTTAACTGAAAGTGTAGCTGCTAATCTCATCCATGTTAAA
The DNA here is from genome assembly GCA_037577275.1 of Bryconaethiops microstoma. Lineage (NCBI taxonomy): Eukaryota > Metazoa > Chordata > Actinopteri > Characiformes > Alestidae > Bryconaethiops > Bryconaethiops microstoma. The sequence continues at coordinate 5,294 of JBBJLS010070744.1, read as the reverse complement.
GTACAATAAAACATGAGCTATTCTATTCAACTTTTTATTTCATTTTATATGAAAACCATATATACAGATCTACCAGTTCTATATGCCTTACACAAAAACTACATAATTCACCTCAGATGTGGCCTTTCATTGTCTGCTTAGCATGCTAGCATTATGCTAATGTAATGTGTCATTAATGCCAAGCTAGCAGGGTATAGCCACATTTAATGCCAGTTCTAGCTTAATCACAGACATCTGATGCTCATAAGTGGCATGCTAACATGTTGTTCAAGATTTCTTCTGTAACTTCACATCTGAAGTGTCTGAAATTGGAATATTATTGATGCAGGCCAACCTCACTGTCCTTCTCTTTTGAGGTCAGGATATAGTCCAGTCACAAGGAATATTAACTGTTAAATCGAGCCTGTTAACAGGAACCCACAATGTTCAACTGGCAGTTGGTATTTTGCTTTTCGACACATTTTATGCCTTTAAATGAAGAAGAGTATTGGAAGAGTATTTGGAGTGATGTCCTTAAAATCAGCAGATGTTTTTGTCCACCCAAGGCCTCTTTCATGCCACTTATAGAATGCCATTACACCTAATAGATGATAATAGCTCTAATTCCACCTAATAACTCGTCTTGTATTGTAGAGTCTCGTCTTTGGGCTTAAGGTTGAGTGGTTGAGTGAGAAAAATGGCAATGTTCTCCTCTAACATCTAACAAAATCAGAGAGTGCGTTCAGGTAAAGTGGGACACTTTATCTTAGTAGCATTGTGTTTACATCTGTCACTTTATGTGACTAGTTTCTGGATTTTATTCTAAGATTTTAGCCACATGCATTTACACTTGGTAGTCAAATGCATTAGCCAGACTGAAATCCGAATACTATGCGGTGAATATGAAAATCAGTTCATCACCTATGCAGGGGACACTTTTATGTGACCTTATCCTGATATAATCCTGATAGTTCTGCACTTAGTACAATATCTCGTGATATACTTGTAGACTTACAGCTATTGACATCACTAGGACAGCTTTGACCTGGTTCAGGTCATATCTTAAAGACAGGAAGCAGTTTATTTCATTCAAACAAGTCATCTATCTGGTTTGACTAACCAAGGTGTTCCTCAAGGCTCTGTCCTGGGACCTATCCTCTACATCATCTACATACTGCCACTTGGTCAAGTAATTAGACAACATGGTTTGGGGTTTCACTGTTATGCTGACAGGCAGATTTTTATTAGTATAAGGAACATTTTGTCAGTTTTTCCTTCCACCCTATCCATGATGTAAAGGTTTGGATGGAGTCTAAATACCTTAAACTACAGATAAAACAGAGGTCTTACTTACTGGCCCTAAATCACTAATTTCCAAGCAGCCCTTGAACCTTGGAGTCATTTTGATCCTGCACTCTCATTTGATAGTCATATAAACTCTCTGGTTAAAGCAGCTTTCTTCCATCTCAGAAATACAACTTGCCTTCGCAACTCTCTCTCAGTGGATGATGCTGAAAATGTTTATCCATGCCTTTATTAATTCATGCTTAGATTACTGTAATGCTTCTCTGTTTGGTCTTACAGCCAGAACAATTGCTCGTTTACAATACATTCAAAACTCAGCAGCCCAAACAAACAAACAAACAAACAAACTAGTACCCTTCTGTTCAGCCTCACAGCTAGGACACTTAAACATTCAAAACTCAGCAGCCTAAATATATATCCCAGCTAGATCACATACTCATTTACAATGCATTTAAAACTAGACCAGCCACACTTCTAACTCACACTAAACTTAATTCTCATATCACTCCTGTCCTCTGTTGTCTTCACTAGCTACCAGAATCCTTCTATATTCAGTATACATTTCTTCTTTATACTATCAATGCCCTTTATGGTCTCACACCCTCTTACATAAAGACCTGCTCCATCTCTACACCATGTCCTGCACGCTTAGGTCAACCGACTCTTTACTTATAGTACCCAAATACAGACTGTCCTCCAGAGAAAGCAGAGTCTTTAGTGTTGCTGCGTCCACATGGAATTCAGTGCCCAAAAACCTTAGAGATACTTCTTCCGTTTCAGAATTCAAGAGTCGTATTAAGTCACACCTTTTCTTTTGGCTGTTATGACTCCATGTCTGTCTAGTATTGTTGTGTAGGTGGATATAAATACTGTAGATAAATAAGTATGAGACTTTTGGGACACATATAGCAACCATCAAGCCCCGATTATACCTGGCCACTTCATGCACCTTGAGTAGTAATAATAATAATAATAATAATAATAATAATACGTTTAAGTAAACCCAATAAGTAAAGGATGCATTACAGCCTGACAACAAAAAAAGACAAATAAATGTAACATTAGGGCCTTGAAAGCATAAAGAATTGTATACTGAATATGGAAGGATTCTGGTAGCCAGTGAAGACAACAGAGGACAGGAATAATATGAGAATTACGTTTAGTGTAAGTTAGAAGTCTAGCTGGTCTAGTTTTGAATGTATTGTAAACAAGTAAGTGATCTAGCTGCGAGACCAAACAGAAGGGCATTTATTTATCTATCTATCTCTCTGTCTATCTATCTATCTGTCTGTCTGTCTGTCTATCTGTCTGTCCATCTATCTATCCATCTATATATTTAGGTTGCTGAGTTTTGAATGTACTGTAAATGAGTAAGTGTCCTAGCTGTGAGGCCAAACAGAAGGGTACTAGTTTTTTGTTTGTTTGTTTGTTACATTTATTATTTGTCTTTTTTTATTGTCAGGCTGTGAAGCATCCTTGTGTTTACTGATTGGGTTTTCTTAAACTTATTATTATTACTACAACTCGAGGCCCATGAAGTGACCAGGTATAATCGGGGCTTGATAGATGCTGTATGTGTGCCAAAAGATATATTTATTTATTTATGTACAGTATTTATATCCACCTCTTTTACTGACCACATGTATCACAAGATCTCAGGGTAGGAGTGATCTCATCAAAAGCAATACACGAGTTATGTAATTGCCCTTTAAGCTTTTTCACAGCATGTATTAATTTATTTTAAAAAAAAAACACTTTGCCTCTCCAGCTGACCCACCTAAAGTTGACAAGACAGGTTTGGGGGATCTAGTATAAATATAAATATAATTATATACATAAATATAAATATGAAAGCAGAAAGTTGGGTCTCACCTGGGATGGATGTCCACGAGCAGCACGAGCGTCTGCATGGTGATGACATCGATGCGCTTGCAGTGGAAGCGTGCCACTTGCAGCACCTTGAGGTACGTGACGCACAGCACAACGAGCACGAGCAGGAAGGTGAGCGCGTGCAGCGCCACGGTGTAGGCGGCGAAGTGCGTGCGCCACGAGGAGGAGGTGGTAAGGTGGGCCCGCGTGCCGCACAGCGAGCACGATGCCGTCGGCCGGTGGTACCCGAGCCACGAGAGGCACGCTGGCGCCACGGCGAAGCCCAGCGAGTGGAGCCAAGCGTAGGCGAGCGCGAGCACGGCGTCGCGCCGGCGCATGCGCGAGTGGTAGCTGAGCGGGAACACCACGGCCACCCACCGGTCGATGCTCAGCGCCGCCATGCTCAGCATGGAGTTGGCCGTCAGGAACGTGTCCAGGAACGCGGCCGCCTGGCACAGCACGTGCCCTCCCGGCGGCGGCGCGTGGCCCAGGAGCCCGGCCAGGGTCAGCGGCATGTTGGAGGAGGTCAGCAGCAGGTTGCAGCACGTGAGGTTCAGCACGAACAGGCCTGGCACCTGCCGCCGTATCTCTGCGTTGCACGCGAAGCACACGAGCACGAGCACGTTGGCCAGCAGCGACACTGCGATGATGGCCACAAGCAGCACGGAGAGCGCGAGGTCCGCCGCGTGCATGTTTTTTTGGATAAAGTGTTGGAGGGGGGTGGGGCGTTTGGTCAGATCCCCTCGTGCTTAACCCCACCTCTGGACATGATTAGCCACTTTTTTCCTTTTTTAACACGCTACTCCATCGCCAAAAGCCCACGCGCCAGTGCGGCACGAGAGTCCCGCTGCCTCCGAGGTGCCGCGCACGCGAGACCCGCCGCTCTCCATGACGCACGGCTTGCGCTGGTCCGGTTCGTGGCGTGAAAATCCATGGAGAAGTGTCCAAAGAGGCGCGAGCATCAAGAACGAGACCGCCTCTGGTTGTTTGTTTGTTTTTTGTCCACTGCCTCGGTTCAGCCTCGCGCAATTGAACAGTGCGCCCGCTCGCCCCAGTTCCAGCCTGCGCGCGCTGCTTACGCGCTTATGGGGATTTCGTCCTTGAAGCGCACTTTATATATCACAATGCTCCCCCCCCCCCACCCACCTCCTTCTCCCCCTCCTCCCCCCCCTCCCCCTAGTGTGAACTCTGTTTTGTACTGTGCTTGTACACATTATTCCATGTTGACAGCAAGTAAATGCTGCAGATCTTAATATGACTGAGCATCTGTGGGACGTGTTAGACAAACTAGTCTAATTTCTGGAGGCCTCACTTTACAACTTACTGGACTTAAAGGATCTGTTGCTAACGTCTTGGTGGCAAGGGGGATCTACACAATATTGGGCAGATGGTTTTATTGTAATGGCTGAATGGTGCAGAAGCTACAAAAATGTATTATTCACTGTTCACTGTATGTGACGTTAAAAAGGCCAATGCATTTTCATACACCAGACATAAGGTTTCCATGGCTCTTGTCATGTTTTGTTCATTTTTAAATACACATCCTTTACACTGCAAACATCAAAGCAGAATTCAAAGCAGAATTTGAGTTTGTTCCCTGTAGAGAACGTAGTTTTTCCCTTATCATTAAATAGGTAATGTTTGCTTCCTAACATTCATTTTTTCATGTGATGCACCTTAATTTCTGGGCAAAATTAACTATTTTCAAGTGTAAAGAACCACTCAATTCAGATCTGGTGCAGATTCACACATTGATATAACCGTGTGATATTGCAGTGTGCTGCGTAGGCAAGTTTGTTTTTTGCCAGAGGAGCAGCGTCTAGCCAGAGTCGGCATTTATCCCAGAAATTCTAGATCCTTATGGAATTCAGAGTGCTTTTATTGAAGTATGGTGTTGAAGTATGTCTGTTGCATCCTTTGAACCCTAGTAATTAACAGCAGATCACTGTTGAACTTGAAAATAAATGTGTAGAGAATGTAAAATGTGATGTATTCACGTGTTGTGAATCTGACCTCTGTATTTTGTATCTACATCACGATGAAACTACCCTGGCCCTATCACATGTCTGATGATGCCAGGGTGTGATCATTTGCATAACAACAGGGTAGGCTACCATCTGACATGAAAAAAAAGACAACTA
>JBBJLS010070743.1:0-11646 GCA_037577275.1 Bryconaethiops microstoma | reverse complement strand
AAAGAAAAAAAAAAAAAAAAAAAAAAAAAAAAATATATATATATATATATATATATATATATATATACACATATATATAGAAAAAGAGGAGTTTATTAATATTTCACCAAAGATGTCTCTACTTCCCTGGATTTATTTATTTTGTCCACCACTGGAGTTGCTGCAAAAGGAGGCCAAGAATTTACAAGAAGTGCTTTTAAAGCGATTAATTATTTAAAAAGACTTTAACTTCCTCCTTGAAAGCCATTTGTTTTACTTATCATGAGTTTCACTGCAGTAATGAATAAGCAGTGACACTGCAACGGCATTTACCCAAGGCAAGATATAGAGTCAGTTTTGATGGATAGCTTTCCATTTTTGATGGATGTTTTCTAGGGTTCTTCTCATTCGTGTTTTTTTAAAGATTGCTGGGGTCTGATAAACTTTGAAGCCTAAATGGGTGAACCATGCAGAATGTTGCAATTCAGTTAATTGCAGGGAGTCAGCAATTATAGTTGCTATAGACGAAACTCTATCATATTATTATCATTCTAAGGGTGGAGAATCCACAGAATGGGGAGCTTCTCATTTTTTGTGCCAATGGCTGGCATTGTACCAGAGAAAGCATAATTCAAACAACCTGTCCTTTGCTTGCCTCCCTCTCGAATGTGCATGTAAAGACATCACCGCACTTATGTCTACAATCCCAAGAGTGCTTACTCATTAGCTCCCCTCCAACCAGACCATGGTTCCAAGCATGTGCTAACACGTTCAGTGGTGTTCCAACTATTGCAGAGTTCAAAGATTGTCTAGAGCTAAAGCCCTTTTGGAGAATTTTGTTGAGATATGTTGACGTGTTCATGCTGCATTTAAGTTTGGGAGGAAGCCACTATGTGCTCTGTCTCTCTCTAAGTATGGAAAGCCAATGATATGAGCATCTGGAAAAACTGACAGCATGAATGCACTGGCAGTCCCAGAAGCATTTACAAAATAAAGAAGTGTTTGGTGTTGCTGCACAGTTGGGGTGCCCAGTATTGGCCCTGGACATGTACCACCATGGATACTCCAGATCTAATATTCAGATGCTCCTGAAGGTCTTAATTATCTGGGTCATGTGTGTTAGATTAGGATTGTAGCTAAACTCCACAGTGGTAGACTTTCAGGACCACGAAAGACACACCTACTGTACAGGAAATGTACAGGGAGTCCTCGAGTCACGCCACAGATCCGTTCCTTCGGCAGTGATGTAACCTGAATTTTGGCGTAAGTCGAAGCACACCCTAGCCTAAGCATCTTACCTATCCTAATACAGCTGTAAAATCACAACTAAGCCACAGACAAAAAAGAAAAGGATATACTCCCTCACTCATACACCATATTGCTGCATATTCTTCCGGCGCGCACAACCAAACTAGTTCGCCCACAGAGTCCATATATATGAGGCTAACGGTGTAAGCCGAGTGGGAGTGGGAGTTGTAAACTCAAAACGTCGTATGTCAAGACTATTGTATCTCAAGGACCCCCTGTATTATAACGAAGTGCCCTAAGAATCCATTTGGGTAAAATGGTGATTATTTTGTGCTTCATTAAGTTGGCTGTAGACAATTTAATGAACGAACAAAATGAATAAAATTTAATCTGGTATCAAAATCTGTGAGTTGTTAAAAGTGCTGCGTTCTATAGAAATGTTTTGTTCACACACAAGCATTCAGTGCTGCTTTAATTTGTATATATTAGGGACATACTGTATTTTATACTGCTGGAATGCATTCTAAGGCCGGGGAGTCCAAAAGTCCAGCGCTATAAAAATCAATCCATCTGTGTCACATGTTTGCTTTTTCTGTGTAATGTTGTTTATATTGCTGTCTTGCACCTTGAAAATCTCAAACATATCATAAATCTCCAGCATCTTTTTCTTACTATGTCACAAAAATATCTTGCTAAGAAATTTGACCTTTAGTTTGCTCACAGATGGAGCAGTTCTTTGGAGTGATGTTACAGAAGAACCGCTGTTCACAAATGGAACTTTTAGAGGATGGTTTTGTGAAAAAAATATGCAAGTATAAGTATACATAGAACCTTTTTAACTATTAAAGAACTGTCTGAGAAGGTTTTCTTCTAACAGTTTGAACCCGATGGTTGCAGAAGTGTTTATCTGTATAAATAAATGTAAGCTATTTCATGGAATCACACTGTTTAACACAGACATCCTGAATTCTATGAGCTTCAGACTTGGGCCAAGAACAGTAATTGGTATTTTGGGCACGTTGACAAATTGGTGGGATTTGAAGGTTCAGTATTCTGCTTCAATCACTGGAGGACAGCAGACAGCTCATTAAACTCAGTGGACTGCAACCAAAACGCACTGGCCATAAGTCCGCATGAACAAAAGAGCCAGTGGAACTTGATCAGTCACGCTAGTCAGTGCAGCCGTTTTCACTCCATGGAATGAGCCATAGGAACGCTCTCTTCTTACACACTGCATTCCTGCTGTGCAGCTGTGGCTGGAGTGCAGAGTAACATGCAGGAGTGTTTTGTTTCCCAGCCATCTCAAGAACCCCCAGGATGTTTCCAATCACACGACACAATCCACTCCTAACAACTGTTATACAATATTGTTATAAACTGATCAGATGATGACCATGATAAATGTAATTAACGTTAGTGTGTGTGTGTGTGTGTGTATATATATATATATATATATATATATATATATATATATACACTAATTGTGTGTGTGTCCCACTGACATTTTCAGGGAGGAGCAAAGGGGTCATGTTGTTTAACATATCTGCATTCTTAAAAGTGACTATTTAATTATCAAATAATAATAATAACAATAATAATAATAATAATAATAATAATAATAATAATAATAAAACATATAATTACTATTCCCCCCTATGAAAATATTAAATGTATGTTACTATAATAAATCAAATCTTCAAATGTCACAATGTAACACTTTCATTCACTTGTTTGTTTACGTTAAAAGCAGTACATGACTACGAACCAATCACAGGATGGTAGGCGGGGCTTGTCGGAATACAGGTGGAAAATGACGTAGATCTCACGTCACGCTGTTATGTCACAATAGTGGGCGGGGCACACAGATAAGCCTCAGTGTGGAGAGAGGATTATTTGTTTTTCTTTACAGAACAATGAAACTGAACAAAAAGAAACTGTCACAGCCTGTTTAAGGCCAAACTCTGAATCAACATCCACTAACCCAATAGTTAAAGATTTATATGTGTGGGAGATGACACGGTGATAGTGGCTTTGTATGTCAGTGGTCCATGACTAAATAGTGTGGATGTTTTCTTGGTGCCTTCAAATCAGTGTTGTTTTTTTAAGGTCGTAATACAGTAAAAATAAATCTGGTCTTGGATCAGAGATGGTTTCCTTGTTAGAGACCCAACAGTTAGGCAGCTAACTGGCAAAACAAGAAAATCTTGTTTTTTAAACAACTCTTTGTACACACAACCCAACAACAAACTCCCAACCCCACCAAGACCAATCTAACCTCATAACCCCCGCATACAGACATGCAGCAAGACCTGCTCTTTGGGTTTGGAACCCACACTTGCCGAGAACGTGGGTGAGAGTTGCTGAATTTGGATGGAGAGTTTTCACCACTGCAACCTCAATGAGGTGCCAGTCACAGGTGGGAGATTATAAAGCGGGGAGGTTATAAAGCTGTTTTCTTCATGGTTTCACAGCTCGGCGAATGTGTTGTTACTTAGGCCGAGCTCTTTCCTGCCCTGATAGACCACAGGAAAATAACAAAGAGTGCAGCAGCACAGCGGAGAGGGAAATAAAGGTCGCGATCATGTGTGAGACCTGTAAACGAAGTGAACACCAACACAGCGGTAGAATAAGTGACTCACGGAACACATCCAGTTCATAAGACCAGGTGTCTAAAAATAACCCGGCAAATGAAATTGAATGAAAAGTAAATAAACAATCAACACAAAGAAGGGAGCAGACCATAGCACGTTAGATTTTAATATATGTTAATATATTTGGATTGTTTAGAGAACCTGTGAGTATGTGATCACCAAGAACTAAACTGGTAACAGAAACTCTTCTTGGATCCCTCTTGAACTTCTGTCACAATTTACAACAAGCTTCATGATTGTAATCACTGCATGAACCTCATACTTACACGGCATGAAAGAATCTTAGAGTCATAATGACCTTCCTATGCACCATGATTTCACATCTCTGTACTGTTTTTTTATGTGTGTATATATGTATGTATATGTACATATATATGCACAATCGTATACATATCATATCCATATATGTGTGTGCATATGTGTGTGTGTGTGTGTGTGTGTGTGTGTGTATTATATATATCATATATTGTTTTAATGGCAACTGAATATGTTAGGCAGCATGTGAATATGTTAGGCAGCATGTGTAAGCCAAATAGCATATTAAGAATGGCCTATTAAATTCTAGTTTTCTGTTGGAATGCCCCTTTACAACTCATAATACGTGGTGACTTTTAATGGTGAGTAAAAATTCACTGTTTAGATGCCCTTTGCCTCCCATAGAGAATCTATAAAAAGAGGACAGATGTAGAATTCTGTATATCATAGTGCTGTGTTTCTTCTTTTTACGAGACAAAAAAATGTTAAAGGTGCTGTCCCAGCACTGCTGGTAAAGATACAATGATTTGTACATGAGCATTTTTGTCAAGAGAGCTCAGCCATGAAGCCACCTCACCCCAAATGCACTCAACTGCACCACTTATCTAGAGATGTTGTCTTTGTCTCATTTAACACATTAAAATCTGCCACGGAGTAGCTGGTGTTTCCACATTATTCTCAGTAAAATGAATTACCATGTGGAGTGACGCTTTCTGTGTTCTAGTGTGATTTCTATCACTGTATTAAGGGACTTCCACGCTGCCCTTATTGTTGGATTTGTTTCAATAGTTTCTGAGCACAGACATAGTTTCACATCGTCAGAATTCACATCGAAATGGAAATTTGCTTAAAAGTTTATTTGCTTAAACAGAGTAAGCACAAAAGACGACTGAATGTGAAACTATCACTGTTCTGAGAAACTACTGCAATGTATACAACAATAAGGGCAGTAAGAAGCTTCTTTTATAAAGTGATGGAAAACTTTGCCGTTTCACTGTATAAAAGAAGCTCCATGCTGCCCTTTTCATTGAATACACCACAATAGTTTCTGAGCATAGTGATTTTCATTGCTTGATCAGAGCAACCATAAAAGATGACAGGAATGTGAATCTATCGCGGTACTCAGAAACTATTTTGGTGCATCCAACAATAAGGGTACTGTGGAACTTCTTTTATACAATGATGGATAACTTTGCAGCATTACTGTATATAAGAAGCTTCATGCTGTCCTTATTGTTGGATTTGTTGCAATAGTTTCTGAGCACCGCGATAGATTCACATGGTCTGAATTCACATTGGCATGGAAACACTCTTTTTTGATTTGCTTAAATAGAGTAACCATAAAAGATGACGGGAGTGTGAAACTGTCACTGTTTAAATGGAGCTCTGTACTGCCCTTATTGTTGAATTTTACACAGTCACCACAGAAGCACTAATTATTGATTAGTTTAATCAGACTAGCCAGAAAAGGTAATGTGTTAAAACAGCACTTTGTGAGACAAAATGTATGGCTTTAAAATAATAAAACAAGCAAAAATAAACCTTTGCATTTAAATGTTGAAGCTAGCCAGTGTGGGAAAAAACAAGGGCCTGAATTCAACATTGACCTGAATTATGAATCGATTCTCAGAGGACGCCTCTGGGAAGTCCACCCTCTTTGCAGTTGCACGGTGCTGAAAGTAGAGTCACAGTAAACAATTCAGTCAGAGTGAAACCGAAAACTTTCTCTGGTAGTTGTCCCTACCGACTCAGTTCTTGTCCACAAACTGGTTAGAGATTTGAAACTCACAGTTCTGAGGTTTTTAAAAAGGTGTGTTGACTCATGAGTTGTGACTGGCTGGACGAAAGTCCAAAGAAATGTGTACTTTTTAGACCTAAATTTACATTTCACTTTCTCCTAATTAGGGAAGTGAGCTAATACGCTACAGGTTTGATGATGTCACCAACAACTCTCCTAATGGGATTCAGCCACTCAGGAACTTTTGAAGAAGAGTAGGTGTCGTTGATTGTGGCTGGAACCAGACTTCTCAGAGAGGTAGATCTTCAGGACCAGGACTGGTAAGATGTGCAAGTGGATCCTGTAACTCACTGGAAAACACAAGGATGATTATTGAGAAATGTTTTAGGGAAGTTCAAAATGACATAATGGGGGGATTCTATGACTGAGCTGCCATTTGTGTCCCAATGAGATTACATTTACAAGAATGTATGTAAAGTAGAAGCCTGTAAAAAAAACCCTACATCAAACCTATCTGACGTTACCTTGAAATATAACCATTAAAATGTTTCACTTTTTGCTGTAATACGTGACTTCATTGAACATCTCATTCTTTTTTTTTTTTTTTTTTGTATACTGTATTTATCCCAGAGAAAATTATTTCTCTGCATTTAACCTATTCACCAAGTGAAGCAGTGGGCTGCCGTCAATGAGGCGCCCGGGGAGCAGCGTGGGGATGATACCTTGCTCAAGGGCCGTGACACTAGCAGTTGGGATTTGAACCCCAATCCTCTGATTACAGGGCCGATGCCCTAAACACTAGTCCATCCAGCTGCCGAATAATCAGGAATAATCAAACGTAAGTTAAGAAAACTTTGGTTATGTCCTGCAACATTCAGTGGAATATTAATTATTTATTACAAATTTCCTCTAAACTGTGGGAAATGTTTACACTAAATGTTTGCATACACTTGTTTACACTTTTTGAATATATTTTTATTACTTGCATTTTTTATTACTCGCACCAGGGGCATCGGCAGCACGGGTGGGTGTATGGGTTGCTGCGTGCGTGCCAAGTCTCGGTCCTTTTAGGTTTGGAAGTTTGGAAACCGCTGCTCTAGGTCACGTTAAATGAATGTTCAACTTGAATATTAATTTAACGTGGCCTAGTGCCGCGGTTTCCAAACTTTTTTTCTGCACACAATATGGCTGCCGTTACCTGCCCCAGTTTCGAGCAGCCTGTCTGTGCACTGACGGAGCAGATTTCCAGTGCTGTGTGTATTCTACTATCGATTACGTGGAATGGGTTCAAGATTCAAGATTCAACAGTGCTGGGTGAACCAATATTTTATGTTAAACGTGGGGGGTCCAAACAAATAATTATGAAATGTGAAGTTGAATGGCGGTGGCGCCCGTGACTTGCACAGTCTCCCAGACATTTCCGGGGCAAATATTGTTTTTTTAATCAAATCATTTCACTTTGTGTGTACATCTTTGTTACCCAAATTGTAAGATCAAAGTAAATTCGAACACTTAAAATAATTAATTTTGGACTCCTGAGAGGAGCAGCTGTCTGAGTGTTGACTCTGTTATCAGGAGTTGATGTGTTCAGTCCCAAATGATGACCAGGCCATCTGTGGTGGGAGTCCAAGAGTGTAACTGGCCTCGCTCTCTCCAGTCATGCTGAGCTGTCCAACGAGGCGTCAGTTTGAAAAGATATGGCGGTTCTTCATGTGACAAAGTACAAAGTGCATCCTCCTAGTGTAGTATGACATGGCTTGGGGCAGCTGGTGGCCTAGTGGTTAAGGTGTTTGCTCTGTGATCAGGAAGTCATGGGTTCGATTCCCAAGACTGCTAAGCACTTCTGAGGTACACTGAGCAAGATACCGGCCCCACACTCTGCTCCCTGGGCGCTGTATTCCTGGCTGCCCCCTGCTTCACTTGGTGAATGGGTTAAATACAGAGGAAGAATTTTGCACTGTTCACACTGTGTGCTGTGGTTTGACAGAATGGTCACTTTACACTTTTTAGGCTTTTGTAATGTTCTGTCTTCACCCTGTTTTCTTGTCTGTGTTGTTGTACCTTTGTTTTGGTCTTGGACCCAGCTCCTCATTAGTATTCCACCTGTGTATTGTTCCTGTCTCCTCCCCAATCGAGGTGTTTCTCATTTGTTCAGTTGTTTAGTGTGTATGAATAGCCTCTGTCTTCAGTCTAGCTTTTTTTGTTGGTTCTTGGTGTTTTTGTTTGGTAATTTGGATGAATGTTGTTTGGTTGGTATTGTGGTTTTGGATTGATGTTTCTGCTCATGTCTTCTTGCTCTGTGCTTTTTGCTGGTTAGTCCAGTGTCCGCTTACATACTTGTCTATGCTCGCCGTCTCTTTGTGACAGGGGAGTCTTAGCTAGCGGGTGGAACTGAAATATGACTGAAGTAGGAAAAGACCTAAATACATTTTAGGGCAATCATAAGAATTTCTTTAATGTTTACTTGTCATCAGCATGAATGTTAGTAAACCCTGCATTGTTAGTATTATGTTATAATTCTATGCTTGAAATCTTAACCCTGCTACTTTTATAACCATATTATTCATTTATCATTGAGTAATTATCATTGAAACAAAGAAACCCTGTACAAAATGAGACGTTTCTGAATGCTTTAATGCAAGAAAAATTTCATTACAAAGGCTACATGGCACCCCAATTGTAGAATCACCCAATGACAGATTTTAGGCTCAATAATTTCTAGATTTTAGATCTTACTCACCAGGACATGGTGGACAGATGAAGGCCAAGGTTGTATACTAACTAGAGTAAGCCTGTGAGCATCAGTGACTGCGTACGCAGTCTGAATATTTTCCAGAACATGGATTTGAGTGTCAAATATAATCAATGTCTTTTCTCAGAACCTTCCAAAACATCAAAAATGGACTGTGTACACAGTCACTGATGCTCACAGGCTTACTCTGGGTTGAACTATAAGTACAACACCCTCTTTTCTTATCACAATGATTTCACACATTGTGTTTTCTATCGAAGAACAAGCTCAAAAGATGTGGACCATGTGAACATCTAATGTATGTCTTCATAACACTTAATATACTTACTTAGAATACAACCTTGGCCTTCGCGTGATAGCATTGTCTGGATCTGCTCACAACTCAAATTTACTTTTTAAATTTTGAACAGCTTTGATCGTTCTAGTACACATAATACAATAAATGGTGGTTTTGTGTACGGCAAAGTGTTCACGTAACTATTTCTAGACCTCTTTCCTCATGGAAGCCCAGTTTTACTTACAGCTCCATCAAATACCTGGTTTGGCTCTATTTACTTCATTACATTAGATTAGATTAGGTGTTGCTTATGGAATTTTATTAATTCACCCAATTACTGGAGGCACTGAGCAGAAATCTGGATCCAAACCTGTGTTCTTCTAACCAGCTTACCAGCTATTGACTAATTTTAGAAAAAAGAAATTTAGATTTTTTTTTTTTTACTGCTTTTGTTTGTTTGCATTTATTCTAATATCCAGCTGTGTTTTTGCTAGCAGAAAGAAGTGCACTGCTGATATAAATGACTTCAAACTATTTGCACAGGTGCCTAAGACTTTTGCACAATACTGTACATTCCTGTTTAATTGGCTTAGTCATTACTTTGCAGATAAACCGGGTATCCACAGGTCACTCTAAAGCCGCGATCGGCGGTCCGGACAAGAGGGAGCTATTGTGTGCTTCACTGAAAGAGAGGAAACCCACACCAGCAGGATCTCATTAATACCTGTATGTCGGCACTTAAATTTTATGTATATGAAGTAAAATGAAATGTTTGCTCTATCAAACTAATCAAGGGGGATGTTAACACTTTATATAGGGTTCCAGAGAAAACTGAGAACATCCCAAAATCCACTCCAATAAGTGTGAATCAGCAAAATAATAGTTTTAAATTGCTTTTTTTCCCATCAAGCCTTCTCACAATACCCTCATAATGGCTGGAACAGTGGCTGGTAACAGGATGGAAGCAGTGATTAAAAGGCATATAACATGAATGAAAATACCCGACAGTGAAAATTCTAGCGCTGCGTTCAGATCAGATTTGAGAGCTCGTTTAGAATCTTCTTCGTCTTCCCCTCTTCCTTCTCCCCCTCTCTCTCTCTCTCTCTCTGCATTTTAGAGAGTCTAATTTTAGCACACCTGTTTCCTCCGATTGCTCAGGCAGCAGAGAAACACACGAGACTCTCGGCTGTTTCCATGCCAATGCAGCTAGTAAAGCCCTCCTCTCCTCTCACCCCATCATGACTGGGGAGCCAATGAGAGAGAGAGAGGGAGGGAGGGAGAGAAACAGTGAGTGAAAGGGAGGGAGGGAAAGAGAGAGGGAAAGGGGGAGAGGGAGAGGGAAATGCAGACGGGGAGAGAGCGAGAATGAGAGAGGGAGAAAGGAAAAGAGAGAGAGAGAAAGGGCGAAAGGAAGAGACAGAGAGAAAGAGAGCGAGAGAGAGGGAGAGGGAGCAGGAGAAGCAGGAATGGAAGATTCATGAGATGACTCACTCTCATCCACAGGAGTCTCAGCTGTCTAGTTAGCAGAATTAATCACATTAATTATCCATGTGTCTTTCGTCTTAACTGAACGAGGCCTACGCTCACATTATGACTATATTTACAACAGTCCTGGATCTTGAGGCAGATTCCGTGCTGTCAGACAGGCGGGAACTGAAGGGTGACTTCAGCAGTCAAGATTAAAGGAACGATTAAATAATACAGATTCTGCTTCATTTATTTAGGCCCCAAAAGACATCAGCGGCATCCTAAACTGCATGCTAAAAATAGCACACGGCCGTTGGAATGTGTCACAAAGTCTGTTTTCTTAGCTGGAGTAGAATCAGAGCCCCTTAGAATGCTTTGGCAGGAACAAACTTCATTCATTAACACCACAATCTCTTCATCACTGAAATTTAGCCACATTGTGAGTCTTGGTCGCCTCAAGGCATGTTTCGTGCCGCACCTGCACTTGTAGGTACATCTGGCCCTCAGTTTTAAAATACAAAGTGCACTAAACAAGATCCAAACATTTCAATGCATCAAATCTGTAGAAATGTACTCAGATTTCACTTTCTCCAGTGTGATTCTTAAACCCCCTGCTGTGTGTAGAAACGGTGTAGAAAACCAGGACTGGGGTTTCAGGCGTTGGATCTGAGCTCACAGTGCTCATGTACATAAAATAAAATGAAAAATAAATAAATTATTGATTTCATAGCCATTATTGATAAGTGTCCTGGTCCTATAAAAGTTAAAGAAGTCAGTCACAGTCATCTATTACTTTAGCTTCATTAGCCTCCAGGGAGAAGCCAAAGAAGACAAGCAAGCTTTGAACATTAAACATGCTTTGCTGATTGAATATGAAGTGGCTGAAGAGGTACAAATGTGGACCTGTGACTGCTGGCTGAACCATTTCTCTGAAGAGAGGCCCACGTGAGACGGAATAAAGGAACTCGGTAAACGATAATGATGCTAATGATAAAGAGGACTTCTGACATTCATGCCTGAACGGGGACATGGCAGTGATTCTAGTGAGGACAATCTGCCAGAGTTAGCATAATTTTAAAATGTAATTGTCTTTAATGATGTTCTTTTCTCAGAATGATGATAAAGGTAAATGCATTGGCTGAACCATGATTAGTGCTGCTGCAGCTCAGAACCACGTGGAACATTAGTGTCCTCTAGTGGTTAACGATTATAGTATTATGGTCTCTCTCTCTCTGCCTTTCTGGGTCTCTCTCTCTCATATATATAATATACACACACA
>JBBJLS010070741.1:0-11647 GCA_037577275.1 Bryconaethiops microstoma | reverse complement strand
TCTCTCTCCCTCTATCTCTCTCTCTCCCTCTATCTCTCTCTCTCCCTCTATCTCTCTGTCTTCTCTCGATCTCTCTCTCTCTCTCTCTCTCTCTCTCTCTCCCTCTCCCTCGATCTCTCTCTCTCTCTCCCTCTATCTCTCTCTCTCTCTCCCTCTCTCTCTGTCTTCTCTCTCTCTTCTCTCTTTCTCTCTCTTCTCACTTTCTCTCTCCCTCTCGTCTCTCTCACTCTTTCTCTCTCTCCATCTCTCTCTCTGTTTCTCTCCCTCTCTCCATCTCTCGCTCTCTCTCCTCTCATCTCTCACTTTCTCTCGCTCTCTCTCCTCTCATCTCTCACTTTCTCTCGCTTTCTCTCTTTTTCTCTCTCATTTCTTTCTCTCTCTTTCTCTCTCATTTCTCTTTCTCTCTTTCTCCCTCTCTCTCCTCTGTTTCTCTCTTTCTCTCTCTCTCCTCTCTTTCTCTCTTTCTCTCTCTCGTTTCTCTCTCTGTTTCTCTCTCTCCTCTCATCTCTCTCTTTCTCTCTCTCTCTCTCTCATTTCTCTTTCTCTCTCCTCTTTCTCTCTCCTCTTTCTCTCTCTTGTTTCTCTATCTCTTTCTCTCTCTCTCTCTGTTTTCTTTCTCTTTGTTTTTTTTTTATCTCCCCACCTCCGTCTCTCCTGCAGGTGTGTGTGAGTGTGTTTAAGGCTCCTGGAGAAATGGAGGCTTTATCTGAGTCCTGAGGAAGAATAAAAGAGGAATAAAGGCTGATGGAGGGGTATTCCTCCTCCGACCCCATTCGTTTTCCCCAGCGTCAGCAGACCACCGCCAGCGTCCACTCCATCACCGCGGGCCTGGAGGAGCCTTTCACACACATTAAGAAACGCTGAATGTTCCTCCTCCGGCGGGACGAGGGAGCGGCCGCTTTATTAAGTCCCAGTTTAAAAGGCCAGTACTCTCCTTTAATCATGATAATAATAATAATGGGTTGTATTTATATCGCTCCTATCCATTCATTTCTACACCGTTTTTCCAGCCTCTCTTTATCCCTGTCCATTAAACAGGCAGTTACAGTTTCTCTAATGTGTCTTTATGACTGATACATGTAAATGAGCTCTGTTCTGATTGGCTGCCCTGAGCTATTTCTCATTCAGAAGAGGTTTGAAGGGACTCTTCTTCAGGCTGTAGGCTGAATGGGTGGAGCTAAACTGATGTAGGCTGAATGGGTGGAGCTAAACTGCTGTGGGCTGCATGAGTGGGGCTAAACTGGGCCAGAATAGTGTGGACTGAATGGGCGGAGCTACTTTGGTGTTAGCTGAATGGGCGAGAATAAAGAGTAATAAAATGAATGGGCGGGGCTAATCTGTTGGAATCAGCTGAGGTTGGAATTCATATGTAAATCATTTCATAGTTGTGACATCTCATAAAGTCCGCTTAGTTAGGCATCTTCGAATTATAAAAACAAAGAAATTTCATTTTTAGTTTGGACGGAAGGTGCAGCACTGGGTGTACACCCTCCCCCTCCCGCAGTGGGGCGGGCGGATGCCTTTAAAACAGAGCAGCTAATTTATAATCATTCATGTTTTTGTTCGCAGTCCAGCCATAAGAAGAGTTACTTTCAAACCGACGTTTAAACACATCCTGCAGTTTCCTCTCGAAATGAAAAGCAAGTTATGAATTAACTGTGTGTTTTTTAAAATTGTTTTGTGTATTGTTGTTCCTCTGATTGCCGAGAGTGAGTTGAGAGCCAGTCGGCTCTCAGCAGGTGTGATTAACCTGGAAACGTCCCTCTTAGCGCCTCGCACTGGCGTCGTGGTGGGTTTGGATCTCGTGCGGGTTTTTAACTGCGTCTAAATCTGGAAACGCTAAACGACGTTCATCATGGATCCGAGAGCCAAAATTACAGCTTCGTTTCATCCCCGCCTGGAGTGCAAACCGCTTGGATGAAGTCGTCGGCGCTAAACTTCCATGCTTTCAAACTTCCAAGCGAGGCTTCGGAGCTCGTCCTCGGCCGCTACGGCGCCATCTGTAGATTCCTGGCCCGTGTTGCGCCCAAAATTCTGGCAGCGTATTAATGCGACGGAAAAGTAATGCCAATTACTTTGAAGATGCAGGTTAAAAAATAAGCCGTATTACAGACTTGCGGCAGGCCGTAATGACTGTCTGCGCAGAACTTGAGAGGACCAGCTTTGTTTGAGCTTAAGAAACTTCCTCCAGATGGTGGTCCATTATCTCCAGACCAATATGGAGGGGTTGGAACCCTTTAAAAAGTCCCTTTGTTTATGTTTTTCCAAAGAAAAAACAGAATATTAGCAGATTGCCGGGTCGGTACACAGTCACTGCCTCTTCTGTGAAGAAACTCTTTGAGGACTTTTATTTTGTAATGACAGTTTTAACTGGAGCAAAACTCCAAAATTCCCACAACGCCCCCCCCCCCCACTCCCCTCAAATCCAGTTTATCAGCCAAGACGGTAACACTTCGTTTCAAGGTGTCTTAATTACCTAATAGGAATTAATTAACAACACATTAATTAAATATTAGCTTGGGAATGTAGCAAAACATATCTTGTCTGGAGAAAGTTATTGATGCTTTTGTCTCGTTTCACATGATAAAATGTTGTGACAACTTGTTAGTTAGTATTGTGTTACATTTATTTGTATATTTTCTCTTCTTCTATGTCTTTATTTTGTTTGATTTGCTTTATTCCATTGTATTTAAAGCACTTTGAGCTGCATTCAGATGTGATGTATGAAAAGGTGATATAAATATTTTAATTTTATTTTGATTATTAGTACAATAATTTTAATAAAACAAGTTTATAATAATTAGTGAGATTAACATCCCTAACATCTAAACATCCGTTAATATCCAAAGCAATGCACGTGTCTATAAGTGTTTGATCGGTTGATTAGGGACTGAGTATTGATCATTTAAAAAATCGATTTTTGTGGTCGAGTTGGCTCTGTAGTGTATGGGGAGAGAGAGGGAACACTAAGACACTAAAGCACAAATTAGTTATAAAAAAGAGATTTGTAATATTATTTTAATTTAAAAAAAATTAACTTTGAATGCTGCTACTAGTTGTCATGCTTAACCATAAATGGCTCGGTAAGAGCCAGTGCCTTCATGGAGAATCTCCGGTGGGAGAAGATTTTTTTTTTTTTATAAATTTTTTTTTTTTTTTGCCCATAAAACCTTCAAACACTGGTTTATAGCAGCCACACAATCACACTTCACATTTTCTCATGGAAATGCATGTTATTATTGTTATTAGTAGTAGTATTAGTAGCAGTAGTAGTAGTAGACATAGTAGTATTATAATTATTAGTAGTAGTTATAGTAGTAGAAGTAGTATTATTATTTATTATTATTATTATTATTATTATTATTATTATTAGCAGTAGTAGTTGTAGTAGTAATTGTAACGCCTCAGTCGGCGGCCGCTAGAAGCTGCCTTTGGACAGAGTTTATGGGGCTCTTATTTTGACACTTTGGGTGTAGTTCCCCTGGTCGGCTTAGGGATCCACAGCTGACCAGGGATGATGTGATTATTATGTTCAGGTGTTTGGGGTTTGCACTGAAGGCGTATAAATACTGTGTGTTTTGTGTTCTCTCCATTGTTGGTTCACCCTCACTTTACGCCTGGTTAGCGTTCGTTCAGTTTCCACTTATGTTTGTTTTGTTCTTGGCCATCGTCCTTTTTGGTTTGTCATTATTATGAATAAAGGAAAGAAAGGAATGTCTGTCTGCATGTGCGCCTCCTGCCTGAGCGAGCCTAACTGGGATGTGACAGATGAACCAACCAAAGAAAAAGGCGCAGCAGACAGAAAGAGAGTGGCGTGTGAGCCCCAGGAGGAGGGGTGGAGCCTGGCCAAGCTTATCGCATTCTCCCAGGAATGGTTGATAAAGGACTTGGCCCACACCATCACAACGAGGACGCTCCAGGAGAGTGTACGAGACCCGCTGGCCTCGCTCGTGGCCACCGCTGCCTCAGAGGAGATCCAGCGGCGCGTGGAGGAGACATGGGCCCGATTGGATCCACTCCAGAGCCAGGATGCTGCCGCGGTCCCGAGCCAAGCTGTCACGCAGCCCAGCCAGGGGCTCAAAAAGGCTACCGAGCCTAGTCTGGAGCTAGAAGAGGCTAAGCGGCCCCGTCTGCCTCCAGTGCAGGCCGCAAGACGACTACAGCTTCCCATGCCTCCAGTACCGGCTCCCAGACGGCTCCGGCCTTCCACGCCAGCCCGACGACAGATTCAGCCTCCTGTTCAGGTGGCCCGTATCGGTCTCCCAAGCTGAGGCCCCAATCCCTGTTGCTCCTGTCCCTGAGGCCCCAGCTCTGGAGGTTCAAGTTGTTCCAGAGGCCCCGCCGCTCTCCCGAGGCTCCCGAGGAGGGGGTACTGTAACGCACCAGTCGGCGGCCGCTAGAGGACAGGGTTTATGGGGCTCTTATTTTGACACTTTGTTGTGTAGTGTCCCTCGTCGGCTTAGGGATCCACAGCAGACCAGGGATGATGTGTAGTAGTAGTAGTATTGTTAGTATTATAATTATTATTATTAGTTGTAGTGTTAGTATAATAATTATTAGTAGTAGTAGTACTAGTCTTTTTGTATTATAACTGGGAACCTGTCATTCAGGTTTATCCCTCTGCAGCTGGTCCAGGCTGTTAGAAGGTTCTAATGGGTTCCGGAAGACAAGAGAACGTTCCTCCTGGACTTGCGCTTCTGCGCCCAGCTGTCTGTCGAACACTGACATGAGTTTCAAGTTTTATTTTCTGTTTTTAAAGCTTTTCACGGCTCCTCGATCCAACTCTGACCTTACCAGCCTCCGTTCCTCCTCTCGAGCCCTGCCGTCCTCTGATCAGATGTGTTTAGATGTTCCACACTCTCAGCTGAGGTCTGAAGGTGACTCGATCTTCTCCATAACTCTGGGCTTTTTATTTTCACAGCTCGTTTTAGAGGCGAGGTCTTCCGTTGTCAGTCTTGTTCTCTCCCTTTATCCTTTTCTGAATCTTTTAGTCAAAAGTGTGCTCTTTATTTGTCTTCATGGGATGCATCAATCAGGGAATATAAACAGAGTTCATTAATCAGTAAAAATGAATTATTCCCTGATTAATGAACATTATCTTCTGTTTATATGCACTAATTAAAGCATCACATGATTTTATAAATATCATTTAACTTGTTAGTCAACAAATAGTAAATAACTAATTTACAAAAGACTTTATTAAGACCTCTTATAATCACAGTAAAACATGTTTCTCAGCCCCCTTACAAATGATAAGTTTCTGTTCATTAATATGTTATTAATTGATCATTTATTGCTTTCTAACAGAGATTTTATTCCTCCTGTGTTTTTGGTGCCACTCCTCTGAGGTTGTTTGAGATATTGATACTGTTCCAACTCTAACGTGTGTTATACCATCCTCCAAGTGTGCTTGTATACAACTTTTGATTGGATGATCAGGGGGCATTATTGATCCTTTAAATTTTAGAATTTTGTGGGAGAAATAGGAATTGAGAGTGTAATAGTGCTCACTTAGTCAATTTAATACAAAACGTGGCTTCAATAGGCTTAAGAAGTGAGGACAGAAGTGTGTCGTGATATGAACAGCCACACAGAAGCTGTTTCCACAGTCATGTGCAATAGTTTTAACACCCCTGGTCAAATGAGACATTTTAAAAGTGTAAACAGGTAAACAAGACAGAACTCAAACATTTCTTTTTTTATTATACATTTTTAAATAATTATACATGCATATTAATTATTTATGGATATTTTTAAATTTCATCATATCATTTATTTGCCTGATGTAGTTTTACGTTTATTTGACCACATGTTTAATTCAATAAATAAACAGTAACTATGTGTTAAAAAAAACAGAATGAATTTGGCCAGGGGCGCCCAGACGTTGGCACGCGGCTGCGGCTCGGAGTCGGACAGGGTCAGAAACCGCACAGTCCGGCCTCCCGACTCCTACATGACTCGATCGGACTTGGAGTGGAGTATTTAAATATAGAGCTGGTCAGGCCTGGGGTCAGAGGTCAGCGGTAAATCGATGCTGTAAGTGGGCGACTGTGTTGGTGTTATTTTGGTTCCTGTCGAGCAGCGCCGGCCCTTCACTCATCAGACTGAGGTGTGTGTGGTGTGTGTGTGGTGTGTGAGTGGTGTGTGAGAGTTGTGTGTGTGTGTGAGTGTGTGAAAGTTTTGTATGTGAGTGGTGTGTGAGAGTTGTGTGAGTGTGTGAGAGTTGTGTGTGTGTGAGAGTTGTGTGTGAGAGTTGTGTGTGAGAGTTGTGTGTGTGTGTGTGAGTTCTGTGTGTGTGAGAGAGTTGTGTGCGTGTGTGTGAGTTCTGTGTGTGTGAGAGAGTTGTGTGTGTGCGCGTGTGTGCGCGTGTGTGCGTGTGTGTGTGTGTGTGTGTGTGTAGTCGCTCTCAGTTTGCCGGCTTTAAGGACGGTAATATCTCGCACCATCTGCTGGTCTGGGTGGGGGTCCGTCTCTGGCGGGTCGGATTAAAGCCTGTAATCGTCAGCTCTCGGTCTGCAGCCCCCTCCAGACGCTCGAACGGCCCGGTCTCGTCCAATCAGCAACCAGTCACTGCTGAACACTACCAAACACAGTGAACCACACACGCTAAATCAAGCACACTAATCCAAACACTCTAAACCACACAAACTACACAAAATAAACTAAACCACACACACTAAACCCAGCACGCTAAACTACACACACTAAACCCAGCACGCTAAACTACACACACTAAACCACATGCACTAAATTAGATGTACTAAACCACACACACTAAACCCAACATGTTAAACTACACACACTTAACCACAAGTCACATACATTAAATGACCTGTACTAAACCGCATACACACTAAATACACAATGCAATGCAAAATGTTTCTTGGATTCCACTACTGTTATTAATAATTACTAAAATGGTGAATTATCAAGATGATGATGATTATTATTAAGATTAAGATTATTATTATTATTATTGAGATGATTATTATTATTGTACTTCTACTACCAATTATAATAATGAAACAACAGCAACAGACAGTGAAATATCACCAATAATAAAATGTCTTTCTTGATTTGTTTAATTAGTACCTTTTTAAGAGATTTGTAAAGCGTTTTACTGGACTAAATAAGAGGACTGAAATATAAAGACAATAATATTTAATCAGGGAAAAAAGATGAAAGGACAAACACTTGTTAGAGAAAACAGTAGAACTTTAAAGAAGACGTTCTGTTCCGACTGCAGGACGTCTCTGATCCTGTTTAATCAGTTTAATCAGTGCTCGGTGAGGCGCTAATACCTGTGTTTTAAGACACGTATTAATTTGTGCAGATTAATTTTATTTCACCAGCTGCGAGGCTTCGGGCGCCAAAGTGTTGTTTTCTTTACAAAGTCCTTCGTTTCCATGGCGCCGTGTGTATCTGCATACTGCCCATACATGGACACTGAACATCCTGTGTAGAGGACAATGTATTTCCAATAAGACCACACACACTTAACTAAACACACTAAATCTCACACACTAAACCAAACATACTAAACCACACACCACTTAAGATAAAAGGGAACTTTATTTATCCTGAGGGAAATTCTTTTGTCACGAACATGCTCAAAGCAACAAGAGGAATAAAGATAAGACAATAAAGAGTTTAAAAAAGACAATGACTCTAGAAATAGTGCAACAAAATAACTATAACAGATATAACAACAGATTAGTAGTGCAAGTGCTTATAAAAAGTGTCAGTGTTCGTGCCATTAAAAGTAAAGTGAGATCACAGCGGGTGATGGAGGATGAGATATAACATTCAATAACACACAGATTTAAAAAAACGCTGCGTTATACTGCACAATCTTATAAGCAGTTATAAACAGGTTATAACAGTTGATACATTGATGCAGTCTCACTATTAGGAAGATCTCAGATCTGGCTGGTTGTTGAGTTTATCTTGTCTCTTTCTCAGGCAGAATGTCAAACATTCAGCTTCATCAGGTCTTTATTAACATGCTATTGCCATTAAAACACCAGATCCCACCAAATAGTGAACCTGCACCAGTGTATTCACTGTTATAGCTTGTTTATAACGGCTTATTAATGATTTATAAATTGTCTACAACCTAATTAAAGATCTGATTATTAAATTTTGTAAACTGTTTATAAGGGTAGTCGTACTGAAAAATGGTTCCATGTTTTTGTGATGTCATAAATCGGATTTTAGCCCCACCCATCCTGAGTGATGTCAATATATTTGTGACGTTTAATTTCAGGGAAGGAAGGTAATGTCAAGGGATAAATAATGATGTTATGGTGAGTCAAATACACTCGTGTCAGAAAAGAGAGTAAAATGTGGGATACGGGCCCTTTAATGGTTCTTGGGATGGTGCAGTTTTTCAGTAAACTTCAGTCCAGTGTTTTTGTTCTCTGGTCTGGAAACACCTGAAGTTTAAATCCTCCTGAAGGCAGAATCCTCCTCCTAAAATTAGGAGCAGATGGACCTGAATCAGTGTTTCAGGGTCTCCTCGTGTTTCTGAGCTCAGACTGGAGCTGTTTTCTCTCCTTATTGCACAAAGTCGTCCTGTTAGCTTTACATGCCTCAGTATTTGATCCTTTCCTCCTCTCTTCTCTCTCCGTCAGCCGAGCCCGAGTATCGCTCCCGATGCTCCGATCAAACGCTTCAGATCGATGCCTCTTTGTCTGCTCTTTGAGGACGGAGTGTGCAGTGTTTTCTGTTTCTGCCTCAGTCTCGTTTCACAACCAGCAGCAGAACCTCGTCTGAGTGTCGAGCGAGAAACTCACTGTTTGATCTGCTTTCATCTGGTTTCGCCTCAATGCAGCAAAAACTGTCTTCGCTGAGAGCGAGAATAAACATCTCTCAGCGTCATGGGAACCGCACGGACCAATCGCTCAGTAATATAACTTTATTGAAGTTATTTTGCAGTCATTTTACAGCTGTTCTACAGTTATAAAACAGTCAGTACACCACTATAACACAGTTAGTCTACAATTATAACACAGTTAAAATGCAGTTATACAGTTATAATAGTTTATATACAGTTAGTATATATCTATTACACAGTTGGAATACAGTTATAATACAGTTAACATAGTTATACAGTTAAAATAGTTAGTTATAATAGTTATTATACAGTTATAATAGTTATTAAACAGTTAGTAACACTTATTACACAGTTAGAACACAGTTATAGTTAGGGGTGGGAATCGAAACCCGGTTCCAATTTAGAAACGGTTCCAATTTTGCCAAGCACCGGAATCGTTTACCTCCGGCGTTATCGGTTCCTCTAACGATTCTTTCTGACTTTTTTTTTTTCTTCCTGTGTCGCGTGCGATAACGTTACACTCCGCAACTTGAATTATCATGGAGTGTAGAAAGCGGTCCGTGGTGTAGTTGCATTTTACCAAAAAAAAGACGGTTGCGTTTGTAACCAGTGCAGTGCTGTTTTAACTCGCGAGGGCGGTAACAGTAACACCACCAACATGTTCAAACATTTAAGGTCTCAACACAGCATTAAAATTCAAGAACGTCACGTGTTCGATTCTCAGCACTCCAGTGCAAGCGCCGTGGTTTCCACAGACGAGAGTAACTTTAACTACAATGCCACTTATTATCAATACTAATTTATTTTTATAATTATTTTCATATTTGGACCATATTGTTTATTGCTTAAGAGAAGATAAGTGCATAATTTATTGTTCAAGTATTTATATTTACCATGTAAAGGACTGACATCTAATAAAACTGCTGCTTTTGACGCTAACAAAATCACCTATGACCACCTTTTTTAATGTAAATATGTAGCAACCAGGTCTTATTACCTGTCCACAAAATTATGATCAGTTAAAAAATATATTTATTTTATTCTGTTGTTGCCTTCTCAGCCTCTGCTTCAGCGGCTGCTAGGCAGGCGTCTTTGGCTCATTACTCTCGGCCACAGAGTGAGACAATTACGGGGAGCAGGTCTGTTCTGTCCTCCCTCGGGACGGGAGCGTTTATTTACTGTCTCCAAAAAGAACATTAGTGGCGAGAATCACTCAAACAGAGCGGCCGTGTAAAACTCCAAACACTCCCTGAAAGACTACATCTCCCAGCATCCCTAGAGGCTCAATTACAGGCTCATCCTGTAACACTTTAGGAATCGATAATGGAATCGAAAAGGAATCGGATCGATAAGAAGAATCGATGATGGCATTAACATCAATAATTTTTTATCGATTCCCATCCCTAGTTATAATACAGTTAACATAGTTATACAGGTTACATAGTTATTATACTACTACTATGGCACTATTGTATGGTTATAATACAGTTAGTAACACTTATTACACAGTTAGAATACAGTTATAGAGTTAAAATAGCTGTTATACTATTACTATGGCAATATTGTGTGGTTATAATAGTTACGATAGTATACAACTATTACACAGTTATAATACAGTTAACATAGTTATTGTACAGTTAATTTTTTATAGTTTTATAGTTCAGTGTCTACAATGAATGATTCAGTAAATGTTCTGATATATTCAGTATCTATTATGAATTATTCAGTCACTATTATGAAAGATTCAGTATTTATTATGAATGATTCAGTATGTATTATGAATTATTTGGTATATGCGGTGTGAATTTTCCTGTAACTGTGTAAATGATTGATGTAAAGGAGGATGAAGATCCTGTACTGAGACAGAACACACCCTCGCATTCTGACAGGTAACACACACACACTCAGACTCACCGAAAACACACACACACACACAAAACATCTTTCCTTTGATTTTTCATTGTCTGGATTTTCTCCCGTTCTGCCTCTCTCGCTTTCTTTCTTTCTTTTTCTCTGTCTGTCTGTCTCTCTCTCTCTCTCTGCTCTGATTGGTGCAGATTGTTGCACGGTGTGGTTCTGTGCTCGTGCTGATACCTCTCTCTCTCTGTGCGTGTGTGTGTGCATGTGTGCGTGTGCGTGTGTGCATGTGTGCGTGTGTGCGTGTGCGTGTGTGCATGTGTGCGTGTGTGTGTGTGTGTGTGTGTGTGTGTGTGTCGGTGCCCTGGGCCCTGCTCCATCTGTTCCTTCTCCGACTGCCGGACCCTCGGGGCCAAAAACGGTCAGAAACCTTCGGCCACGACACGATTCACACAGAGGCGGATCAGAACCCGCTCTCGGGGCGAGGCAGGAGGCAGGAGGCTTTGAACTGGAGACTATCAGCAATATAACACACGTCACACCTTTCACCCCACCTTACCCCACATCTTACCGCACACACGTGAACAGCAGGGACGGGCGGGGGTGTTTAATACTGAACACGTCCCAGACAGAATACACACTGTTTCTGAATTGAGAATGAGAGAGAGGAGTGTTTCAAAGGGTCTAACATCGGATCTGTGCTGAAACACACACGCACACACATTTTTCAGCATACAGCACTGTGCAAAAGTCTTGATCCCCCTCATTTCTTCATATGTTTCTTCTAAAGATCCAGACTTCCTTGTATTTTAATGTGATCTTGAGGAACAGTTCTCCAGGCTTCCTGAAGGACTTTCAAAGTCTCTCATTTCCAGTTCAGTCCCTGAACCGGACCAGTTTCAGAGGAATGTTTCTGTTGGTTAAGACACACAGTGACCTACGTATGAATCATTC
>JBBJLS010070740.1:0-10000 GCA_037577275.1 Bryconaethiops microstoma | reverse complement strand
AGAGTACATTTGTGCAGATCTTGATTATATTTGTAATGTTTATTTGAATATATTTTTCTTATTTCTAGCCTTTAATTTTCTCTTTACGTTATTGCAAATATACTGCATGTTTCATGAGCGCATTTCACTGTATGTATATAGGTGCCTATAACAAATCTTGAATCTTGAATCTTGAATCCCAAGGTAAAAAAAGGAGAAACATCCTGGACAGTCCATCACAAGACAGATTACAGAGATGTTTAGTGTGATTTGTATTAATTCTGACAAATAATTTATCGTATGTTTTAAGAATTATGAATTTGTTTATATTTTATGTTAGAAATGCATTGACCGCTTGATGCTGTGTTGCAGTGACGTTATCACAAGCATTTTTATTGCAAGTATTTTTACACACACACACACACACACACACACACACACACACACACACACACACACACACACTCAAACTCACCTGATGTGCATGTCTTTGGACTGTGGGAGGAAACCAGAGAACCAGGCAGAAATCCACACAGACACGTGGTGAATATGCAAACCTCACACAAACAGAACCTTGAGTTCCCCGCCTCATTATTAAATGAATAATGAATGAACAGATTTCAAGTTCACTTAAAGGGAATTTCCACTGATTTTAAAAACACTGGCATTTGAAATGGTCCATTATGGATAAATCAAATCTGATTTCTTTAGAGAGATACAATGTATAATATTCTCAATATTATACATTTGCTTTCTAAACCCACCAGTGAACCTACGTGTCTGGTGACTTTTATTGTGTAATGTTGACAATTGCAATAGGGGTACATCTAAAAAGGTCTCTTTTTTTACTGTTTCACCTTTCAAATACATTATGTGTTTATCTCCTCACCATAAAAGACATAAACAATTGTAAAACAATGTCTCAGGGATCAGGCAGGTCTCATAATCATGTCATGTAATACCTTTCTATGAGAAATGTTCCATTCTAGGGAAACTTGAGTCAGAACTGTTCACAGTGGTGGTGAATGAAACTCTCACATCAAACCATTCTGTTTACATCTTAACTATTTATTTGTGTAGAAATAAAAAAAAGTTAGCGGAATTTGAACTCAAACTCGACATCAGCCTGGTCACAACCTATGTTTTATCATTTATTTGCTTCTTTGTACTTTCTCTTGTAACTGAAAGCAAGATAATGCCCTAAAAGTTATTTTATTCAGTTTCAGTGATGCTTTGACAACTGTAACTAAATATAATCAATACCAATAAAGCTCAGTGAATTGAAAAGTGAAATAAAAAGCACATGAGTCACGGAAGAGTGAGTAGATGATTCTCCAGAGAGAAACTGCTGATAGCCGTCTGGTAGAACAGATGAAATGCCACAACCTCTCAAAGGTCAGACTTATCTCTCACTCTCTTCATCCTTCTCTCTCCCTCTCTCCATCTCTATCTATCTTTATCTCATTATCTCTCCCTGTCTCTATTCCTCTCTCTTTATGCTTCTCTACATCTTTCTTTCTCTGTTTTTACTTCTCTCC
This sequence comes from Bryconaethiops microstoma, assembly GCA_037577275.1. Lineage (NCBI taxonomy): Eukaryota > Metazoa > Chordata > Actinopteri > Characiformes > Alestidae > Bryconaethiops > Bryconaethiops microstoma. The sequence continues at coordinate 8,483 of JBBJLS010070740.1, read as the reverse complement.
CTCCCTCTCTTCACTCTATCTCTCTTTGTGTCTCTCTAGTTGTCTGCTTCACTCTATATCTCCCTTTTTACACCACTCTATGTCTCTCTCTTTTACATTTTTACATTTTACATATGTCTCTCTTTCTACATCTCTGTCAATATGTCTCCTTACATCTCACTCCCCCCCCCCCACTCTCTCCCCCTCTCTCCCTCACCCATCCCCTACGTGTCTCGCTGCATGACCACAGCACCATTGCTTTTTTCCTCTGGCCTGGGAAAAATGTGAGGAATTCACTCCACACCACACCACGATAACCTGAAAGCACTGTTTACATTCAGAAAAGCGACAGAAAAACAAGCGAGAGGAGGAGACGAGGGCAGCAAGGGTCATGGAAGGAGTCATGGGTGAAGGCATGACGGAGCAATAAATCACCACAATCTGGCATGAAACACATCGGGCTGGTAGAAATTCCAGCGACAGGCATGTGACACATGTGACAATTGGCCTGTGCTGTTGTGGTGAACGAAGAAGGCCTCAGTAATGAGGCCTCGAAAATTTCTCCTATGTTAGACATCTAACTGGTCTTTCATAATGTTTTCACTGAATAAGGTCCATTATGCATGGTCACTGTTGCAAACTTCATCAGCCTGTGTGGTCAAAATCTTTGCATTAGCCTTTGAAATATTCACTGTATGGACAAAAGTATTGTCATTACACCAACAGGAACTGTATTGACATTGCATTCAAATCTATAGCATTGACTCCCTTTGCAGCTGTAACAGCTTCCACTCTTCTTGGAAGGCTTTCCACTAGATTTTGGAGTTCCTGTGGGAATTTGTGCCAATTCCTTCTGTAGAGCGTTTATGAGATCAGGCACTGATGTTGGACGAGAAGGTCTGGCTCGCAATCTCCGTTCCAGTTCATCCCAAAGGTGCTGGATGGGATTGAGGTCAGAGCTCTGTGCGGACCAGTCAAGTTCTTCCACACTGAACTCATCCAGCACGTCTGTATGGAGCTGCTTTGTGCACTGAGACACAGTCATGCTGGAATAGAAAAGGTTCTTTCCCAAAATTTCCACAAAGTTGGAAGCATGGTGTTGTCCAAAATGTGTTGGTTTGCTGAAATGTTAAGATTGCCCTTCACTAGAAGTAAGGGGCCTAGCCCAAACTCCAGGTGTGTCAAACTCCAGGTGTGTACGTTTGTCCATATAGGCTGTGACATTCATGTTTTATGTACAGTACAAACCAGATCCTGATATTTTTTAGTGCTTTCTTGTTTGTTTGCGTTTATTCTAATGTTAACCTTGCTAGTAGAAGGATACATGATCACATTCTGAGAAAAGTGGCTTTAAACTTTTTAATAAGGAGTCGAAGACTTTTGTACAGTACATCAAAATACACAAAGATTTTTGTTTTTAGTTATTGATATTTTGTCAGCTGGTGAGGAGAACACAGGTTCAGTTCCAGATTTCTCCCTCATGCTTCCAGCAATTTCTTGAATTATTCCATCAGCAGCAACACCTGATTTAATTTAATGAAGGACTGACTGAATCAAACCAGATTTCTGTTGGAAACTACAACTAATACATGTACAATGAACACTGATATATTATACTTAAAATATAAGAACTAGAAGGATACCTTTGGACATAATGTGTACAGCACGGGTCCAGTATTGTTTGGTAAATCTATTACATTGTTTTAAATGTGTTTACACATTTGATCAACATTCAAGCCACTATTACCTCAAACTGACAGAACTTCCATCTCTTCTCAAAACAAGCCAAAATCAAGTATGTGGGAATGAACTTTTACCATAACGTTTCGGCAGTTACCCTCAAAAGAACGACTGTCTTCCTAAGAAAACACAGCCGTGACAGGGGAAAGGTCACGCTGCATCCAAATGACCCACTTCAGTCTGAATGGAAAAATTCAACAGCCAGAGAAGATCCAAACACCACACTCAACCAAAATAGACCTTCCCAAGGCCTTAGCATCTAACTATGTCTTGTTTAACATACATATACGCTCCATCAAAGGTTCTGGAGTGCATCTCAGTGTTTACCAGTAAATGAGAATGTTTTATTGTCAGTTTACAATAACAACATATTAAAGTCTTCAACCTGCAGACAACAATGTCACAGAGATAAATGACAGTTTGATTCATCCTCTAGTCTTTTATCAGTGGTCCAATGAGTCTAATAAACTCTGAGATCTTCAAAAGCACTGGCAGACTGGCTGTAAGGGCGCCGATACTTTTGTGTATGTCATGGTAATACGTTCCCAAATTGTTGATTGTCTTATTTTCAGGTCACTCCATGAAATGAGTGCCGGAAACGAATTCAGAATTTTGGTTGCAATGGCTTGCTTCCTGTCATGTGTGTATTATAGCCCGAGAACAGAAGGTGTTGATGGTGCATTCGTTCTCTTTCTTCCTCCCTCTCTCTCTCGCTCTCTCTCTCTCTCTCTCTCTCTCTCTCTCTCTCTCTCTCTCTTTGTTTTTCTTTCTCTCTCTCTTGCTTTGGATATAGAAAGTGCTTATTATGAAGCCCTGTCCTATTCAAATGCTACAGCAAGTATATGATACAATCACTGTTTGTTTTGTTTATGAAATGGTCAGACACTGGAATTTGCTGGAAAAACAAATCCAAAGTGCGCAAGGCCGAGAAAAGAACGTGTGGCTTTTTCAGGTTTGTTTTTTTTCACCGTGGTCACGGACATTAGATTTCTGGATGGTTCATTCAGAACACGCTTGCGCAGACACACACACACACACACACAAACACATTGCAAAAAAGATGGGAGTGAGAGCACTCTATTGGATTATTGCAGATTATCTAAAGTGCCCAGTCATGATGTCAAACTGACAATTAGTGCCACGTACATGCAAGCAGTGACTGAGCAGCCAGCACAAGCAAATCCTCTCTCTTTAATTTTGTTAGCTAACTAAGTACTGCAGTAAGTGATGCATGCCTTCTCCATTTAGTTTCACTTATTAGAATTAACGTAACACAAGTTAAGAGGATACGGAAGGAAATCAGACCATTCTGATTGGTTTAAAGGATTGGTTGATCTGACGCACACAGACAAACTAGTGTTCTTCTGTATGAGTGTGTGTAAAAGTATCTGTTCTCCCACCCTTACTTTAACCTCTGACACTCTGAGACTAGACATTGTTTCTTTTTCTTCTAGTAAAAGCACGTTAAGATTTTGGAGACCAGCTATATGTCCACACCTACAACATAAAGATGTTTGGTTCAACTTTATTTGAATGGCCACTAAGAATACTCTATAGGTATTCAAATGAATAACAAACTGTCTGCTGATGCCCAACAACATTTGCTTCAGGAAGGGTTAGAGTCAGGATAGGGCTAAATGTTGGGATTGGGGAAAATTAACACATCAAAAGAGAGAACAAGTTGCAAGTAACAGGTAAAATCTCGACACTCAAGTCTCAATACAAACAAATCAAGTCAAGTCTAAAGTCAACATAGACAACTTTGAGTCTCGAGTCAATATGGGCAAATCTGAAGTCAAGTATTGAGTCAATACAGGCAAGACTCATGTTGAGTCTCAAGTCAATTCAAGCAAGTCTCGAGCCAGTACAGACAAGTGAGTCTCAAGTTAACAGAATCTCAACTCAAGCCTCGACTCTTAAACTTCATTCTCAAATCTTTCCTTCATTCTTCAGCAAACTGACATTTCAACATTGGACACCAAAAGCATGGTAACAGTAATCTGTTTAATGAGTATATGGAACCAAATTAAATAAACACCAGACTTATTCTTTTTATTTATTACTCAAATCATTTACTTAACCATTTTCAAACCTTTCCTCAATTAAAAATATTCATATTTACCATTCAATACCCATTCAATCAATCCATATAACTAAATCAAGTATTGTGAATGCAATTGAACAAATCCAAGTGATGACAAAAGCATAGCGAGACATTAAATACCAAACCCGTATTCATCTGCATTATAATATAACTCTAAAAAAATAACTTCAAACATTGTTGCAACATTCCATTCATGTTTATTTGCATTTAAGCAATTTAAACATTTTCCTCCAGGATCAATAAAGTTTCCTGATTCTGATTTATTGTAATGTACTGTTATTTCTAGGTAAACCATTTTCTTGGCTTCCTATGACTATTGCACAGTGCTTTAAGTTAAGTTGAATATAAGTTAAAGAGAAGGAAAGTGTCTGCAAATGACTTTCCAAATAAAGTGTCGGCTAATGTTTTTCAACGGCCACCATTCAGAGGCTGGGAGGCCCAAACACACACCCGGAAGAACACAGAGGCTTGTGGCCAGCAGAGATTTTATTTAACTTAAAGACATTACAGTTCTGAAAAACCCACAAACAAACCACCACCACTTCAGACTGAAATGTAGCACGGGCTCTCGCTTCTCTTTGTCTCTTTCTTTCTCGTTCTCGCCACCCTTTCCTTAGCCAGTCCTTTCTGTCCTTCTTTGCCTCTCCCTTACCTTTCTTTCTAGTCTCTTTCCATTCTCCTCTAGACTTCCTCCACTCCTGTCCCTCATGGAAAGCCCGTGTTTTAAAGAGTCCTGGCCGCTCACCTGTCTCTCATCAAGGCAGGAGCCCTGTGCTCAGTCCTGGGTCTGTGAGGGTGCGCCGCCCCCCTCGCCACAGTACTCAGTGGCCACTTTTTTAGAAACATTTCCCTTGTACCTCCACCTTACTGGTGGACTGTTGCCCATTTGTTGATGCACATTATCCATCCTCTTATCTTCATCTGTAACTGAGATACATTGTGCTACAGACTGTAATTGCACAACTATAAATTGTTCACACAAGCATGCTCATGTTTCAAAACCCCCAAGAGTCACATGCTTGGGGACTCCTATATAGTGAATACTCCACAGTCTCCACTGCCAGACTGAATCAGTCTAATGTTGAGCATTACTCTGTGTTATTCGGTATGAGGCAGACTGTATGTGGTAATTCTGCATTACATTAGGGTGTTGAAATGTTCTTGTCCTAGGCCAGACTTGGGATAATGAGGTCCTGGTCCTGAAGGACAGTCAAAGACCTTGGCGACAGAACTAAAATTGTGGTCATTATTCTTCATTTCCTTTTACATTCACAGCCAACCTTCATAAAGGGCATTCTCTGTGTGTGTGCATGAGAGGGAAAGGGTGAGGGAGAACGAGTGAGACAGGGAGACAGATACAGTGAGACAGGGTTACGGGAGTAATGTAAGCTCCCAAATAGCAGCCAGATTATTATTCAAGCAGAGATGTTTGGGTCACAACCCAACATTTCCTTAGGTGACATTCTTTGCAAAGTGAATGAGAGTGAGAGAGAAAACAAAACAGACAAAGTAGACAAAGTAGTGTGAAATAAGTTCGCAGACAGCTGTCAGATTACCACTTATGCAGCAACGTCTGGGTCACATTCTGTAACCCAAGAAGTTAATGTATCAATGCACTGTACTGGTCACTCAGTGTATTTGACTTCTATTAAAAATTACTTGAACTTCATAGTAGAGAATTTTATATATATATATATAATGGAGTATATGTGTTCTATGGAGGAGCATCTGTGCTCTACAGAAGTGTATTTGAAGTCCATAAGTGGATAATAAGCTAGTAAATGATTTGAAGTTTATCATTTCAGCTCTATAGTGGAGTAGTTTAAGCCTTTAGCACAGAATATGAGCTCTGTTGTATAGTATTTGAAGTCTATAGTGTATGTTTAACAAACCTATAGTAGAGTATTTGAAGTATTCTGATCTCTACGTTAGAGTATAGTAGAGTTGAATTGTATACAACAATATTTCAACTCTATTAAATAATATTTTGAAGACTATTGTGGCCACCTGTCTTTTAAGTCTATAATAATAAGTCATTCAATGCCTTCTTGTTTCTAATTGTAATGTTTGTTTATCTGGAAATTTGAAGTCTATATTGGAATATGTGAGCTCTGTCGCAGAGTATTTGGACTCTATAGTAATTTGAAATCTAGGGTGGAGTATTTGAGCTCTGTTGAGGAGGATTTTAAGTCTTTAGTGGAGTATTTGAACTCTATAGTAGCAAGCCTCTATTGGACTAATTGAGCTCGTCTGAGGAGTGGTTGAAGTCTACAGTTGAGTATTTGAACACTTTAGAAGTAGAGAGTACTTGAGTCATAGCAAACTGAACCAAATTAAAAAGTATTTGTTCAGCATTTTTCACAAGCAGCATAACAATGCAGTTTTCCAAAAATTTCAGAAGACCCTAGTGAGTAATACCCCAAGAGAAACCAAGAATACAAGTGGAACCATCTCCTTTAGCTGACACCAGATAGCAAAATAATAAAGTGAAGTATATGAATGAAATAAAAACATAAAATAAATGAATAATAATGTTGAGCGAAAGCAAGTCCATGAGACTAAAGAGAGATTGGTCTCATGGACTTGCATTCTACTAAGTAAAGAACTCAGTAGAATGCAAGAGCTGACTGGGAGTGTGCACAGTGATCAGCAGTCACCGACCCAAACACAGATCATAGCAGGAGTTCAAGGAAAAGTGATGATGGGCTGTTCACTGAAGTCTTAATGACATCCTCCAAGTGAAGCTTTTTATCTCAACAGGGGGAAGTGACACATGCTAACGAGGCTTTCTGGTGCAACGGGAGGGTGAAGAAAAAATTCATCCATAGTGGAGGATAGAGGTCTATAGAAAAGCATTTGAAGAACAGTGTTAAGGTCTATTGTGGCATATTTGAAGTCTACATAAGAGTTTTGGAGATCTGTAGAGTAGTATCTAAGCACTCAGTGGAACATTTAGGTCTATGGCCATGTGAATTATCTTATTGCAATATCTCTTTTCATGCTGTATATGTTCTCCCATCTTCACTTATGCATTTTAGTGGTGTTTCTGTTTTTATTCTTCGTGTTACACCATGGTCCTGGAGGAACGTAGTTTCATTTCACTGTGTACTGTGCGCAGAGCACAGTGTACTGTACTATGGCTGAAATGACAATAAACCTGCTTGACTTGATTTAACTTGATAATCTTGCAACCATTCTACAATGAGAAACATTAGAAAAACGACTAGAATTAAGATGTTTTCACTACTGAGATTGTAATCGTGATTTAACAGTGGCCACATAGTAAATGATGCTATCCATTATCGAGTTGTCCATAAATCACTGCTTCATGTACGAAACCCCTTGTCACTCCTACTGAACACATGAAATTCTAGCACAGAGTGTAGCTAACGACAACACACTCGCTCTCACACATACAGTGCAGTGACGTCAGTGATGAGAGAAGGAATATTTACACTTCCCCCATTGTTTCTCGTGGCTTCCGGGCTGAACTTCTAACTGATAGGAAGCATCTATTTGCATGTTGCATGTGTGTTTGTGTGTGTGTGTGTGTGTGTGTGTGTGTGTGCGTGTGCATGTGTGTATAGACAACTAGCTCTAACCAGTCTGACTGGCGGCAAGTGAGCAACGCTGCTGTTAAATCAACGCTCACCTAGGCTGTGCTTAAATGAACCCAATTATCCCATTTCCAAACGTCAATCACGAACCTAAATCACACATTTACTCGCTGTTCTAACCCCATCTATCATAGCGTCAGCCTGCTTGAGCTGCCTACAATTGGAGAGCAACAATGTGTTGCTATATGGCAGCCCAGCACTGCCAGCGTACATTAATGAAACCTTTTTATAAATACGCCTGGCAACAAGAGAGGGCGAGAGACGGAAAATGAGAGTGGGAGAGAGAGAGAGAGAGAGAGAGAGAGAGAGAGAGAGAGAGGTAACTCACAGTGAATGGCTCTTGTCCCCGATTCTGTCACGCTGGCTATATCATGCATATGACAGGAAGTTAAGCCATGGCAACCAAAATATTGCATTTGTGACTGCTACTCATTCCATTGAGGGTTGCCACAGAGCCGCTTGGACCATTCACTAAACAACAGGCCAGAATTATGAGTATATAGTGCAACAGCAAGGTCTCAGATGCATTAAAAGGTGCGTTGTATATAAACGTCTTTGGCTGAAATTGAAAACAGCCCTCAGGATCATTCATCCATTTTCTCAGCAGATTTTTTGATCCAAGACAGCTGTTATGAGGATATTATATATTATAAAGGATATTATAAAGAGCTATTATCGATCCCAGGTGTGCTTCTGCGGGACTTATTCATCCGAGTGGACATCTAATGGTCCGCTACGTCTGGGGGAATTAAAAGGCCAGTGGAGGCAGGACTCAGAGATGGACAGCGGTGGTTTGTGGTGGTGATTGCTTTTTCAGAAGTGTGTCCCCCTGATGAGAATGTAGCAGGGGATGAGAGTATTAAACTCTGTCTAATCCCGCGCCATAAGCCACAATGCCAGTCACCGTATCGCGCCAAGGAAGACATCCGGCCAGCCAAAGGCCCTCAGACTGGCTACTCCCACACATTCACTCACACACACACACACACACACACACACACACACACACACACACACACACACACACACACACACACACACAC
>JBBJLS010070739.1:0-11648 GCA_037577275.1 Bryconaethiops microstoma | reverse complement strand
CTGGTTTAGCAGAGTTAGTCTATAGACTTGTTTCACAGAAAGAAAAATTTGTCATGTTTTGTATGTAAATAGTCGTGCAATATAAAATGAAGGGTTAATATGTTGATTATTTGTTTTGTTAACCCTATTAGAGAACCTATGCAAGAACTATTTCCTCCGCTGTCAGCTACCTGACCTTCAAACTCTCCCAAGGCATCTCCAGTAACTACAGCCTGTGTCTGGTGACCTACGCCCTCTCCCTGGCCAACAGCCCCGCCGCTGGCACTGCCCTCAATCAGCTGCTGAACAGAGCCCAGATACATGGTGTGTTAAAAAGATGAGATAATATAAGATAAGATAAGATGTTAATCGCATCCCCTCATCATCTGCTATTTTGTTGCATTCACATTCATTCTTATTGCATTAACAATAATTGTGCCCTGAGCATGGTATTGACAAAATAAATGTTCTTTCTTGTCTTATAAGATAAGATAAGATAACTCTTTCAAGTGAAGAGTACAAAAAAGAAATTAGGAGCGTAACCTGTAAAACTATACAATATAACAATATATGAACTGTACAGTATAAAAAAATATTATGTAAATGTAATACTGGATGAGATAGATGTTCTGTTGAGGTCAATCAAACTGGCTGGGGGTGAAGTTTTAAAAACACTGCCCATCAAAAAATTGGAGACAACTGGCCGCCTTCTGAAAAAAAAACCCAACACTTTCAAAAGTTATGCTATTTTATATTTGTCTTCAACACAGTTCATGTTCATCAGAGAGTCCTCCTTGGTATGAGGAGCAGGGCTTATCAGAATCAGAACATTTAATTAGCTAACTGCTTTTGTTATGACTGCACAGGCCGAGACACAGAGACCAGAACAATATAAAATCCAATAAAAACTGCAGAACAAAAAAACAACTCAGCATGAAACGCACTGCGCTATATAAACAAATGCTAGGGTATAAATACAATGGATGAATAAATTACAGTTACATGAATTACTAATAACACAAACAGTGTTTTGGAGTTGTTCTCTATACCAAGTCTGTTATTGCACATAATCGAGATCAGTAGGAGATCAGGCTTAGTGGTTAGGGCAGGGGTGTCTAACTCCGGTTCTGGAGGGTCGGTGTCCAGCACAGTTTGATGGTTCTCCTCCTCAAAGACATTCACTAAACCTGACAATTAACTGGCGAGGTGAACCAGGTGTTTCTGAGAAGGGAAATCACCAAAACGTGCTGGACCACGACCCTCCAGGACTGGAGTTCCACACGCCTGGGTTAGGGAGCTGCCCCTGCGATCAAAAGGCCGTGGGTTTGAATCCCAAGACTGCTAGTGGCATCTCTGAGGTTCCTTTGAGTAAGGTACCGTCCCCATACACTGTTCCCCGGGTGCTGTGTTCCTGGTTGCCCGCTGCTTCACTTGGTGAATGGGTTAAATGGGTTAAAAGGGTTTAATATGTTAATTGGTTCTAATTGGATTAAATGGTTCTAAATAACTTAAATGGGCTAAATGGGTTAAATTCAGAGTAAGAATTTAATGCTGTTCACACTGTATTGTGTTGTGTTCACGTATAACAAATTGACACTTTACTTCAGTAGTATTATTTCACACGGTAAGACTTTTCCACGCAATAAAATATTGAATAGAATTAAATAACAATTACACTGTTTGCTTTTCTAAGTTACTTTAAAAGCAAACATTGAAACTCTTTAGGCTCAAAATTGGTTTAAACAGTTCGAAGGCATATTTTGAAACATATTTTATTCAAGTGCTAATGTATGATGAATGTAAAATTTGTTCAATTTAGCTTATGAACAGTAATTGTGTATTAAAATGCGCCCAGTCGATTTCTTTGTAGAACGTTTTCACTTAGAATTCATTTTCAGTTCTAAAATCTAATTGTAATTTGCCCAAACGTTTGACGAGCAGCAGGTACTCTGTGGCGTAACTGAAAATCGTTTGTTTGCCCAGCTGTCTTGTTGTTTGGGCTTGTTCGAATTTTCTGGGTGTTGAAGACTGTAAAAAAAACGTTGCACAGGTGTTCACTGCTTTGCTTTCCGTCTCTCAGACGACGTGCCCATGTGGAACTCCCCGGATTCCGGCCTGTCGGACTCATGGCAGCCGCGCTCTGCGGACATTGAGATGGCTGCCTACACCCTGCTGTCCTTCTATAAACAGGGCAGCGTGGAGCAGGGCTTCAGCCTCATGAAGTGGCTCAGCCAGCAGAGGAACCACCTCGGAGGATACGGCTCCACCCAGGCAATGACACTGTTTACATTCAGCTACCTGTCTTTATAAAACTTTTGCAAATGTTTTATATGTGCATGTTACTCACTTAAAATGTACTAAAATACACTCAATATTCTTTGCTAACAAATCCATTTACAGTATGTTCACCGTTTAAGTAAATATATAATTGTATATATATTTATATAGAGGGACTGTAGCCCAAATGTTGCCGTATAACCCTCTACTTTGTCCATCACCACAAAGAATGGGACCAGTTTGGGAAGATTCAGATTCAAGTTTCTTTATTGGTCACATACATAGTTATACAAGTACAAACCCATATTAAACTGAACCAAATTCAATTAAAAGGACTATTGACCAGTTACAGTCTGTTACATTCTGTAACCAAGTTTCTAATTTAGTGGCCACTGCGTGTCCAGCAGTTATATACAGGTGAAAAATGTGTGCTTAAGCAAGAAAATGGCCAAGATATGCTGGATTAAGATCCCAAATTAGACATTTGGCCTTGAACACCCATTATAATGGCATCTGCTTTAGGGGTAGACATCAATGCTGATTTAAATTTTAATTACGCATGATTTCAGAGACACCTCCATACCACCTCAAAGCAGCTCAGGAAGATCAGTTTGCTCCTCATCATTCGATGAAGTTTTGTTATTGTACTCAGTGCCAATAATTGTTATCAACTTATTCACTGTAATTCCTGTCCATACCTGGAACCTCCAGTTCGGGGATTGAAGGAGCTTAAAGAGTTTAACAGCCCAATTCTGGGCTTGGAGGATTTAAAGGTTCAGCTGTTGGCTTTCAAGGGTTTGAAGGTCCAGCTTTGCACTTGAAGGGTTTGGAGGTCCGGTTCTGGGTTCGAAGGATATGAAGGACCAGCTCTTGGCTTGACGTATTTGAAGGTCCAGCTCTGGGACTAATGCATATTGAAGGTCCAGTTTTGGGCTTAAAGGGTTTGGTTTAAAGGACCAATTCTGGGGTCCAGAGCTGGACCTTCAAACAATTCAATCCTAGACCGACATGGGCCTTCAATCCCTTCAAGCCCAGAGCTGAAACTTCAAACCTTTCAAGTCCAGAACTGGACTTTCAAACCTCTCTGGGCTTGAAGGCTTTGACAGTTTATGTCTGGGTTTAAAAAATACAGCTCTGGGCTCTGAACTCTGGACTTGGAAGGGTTTGAAGGTCTGATTCTGGGACTAAATAGTTTAAAAGTCCATCTTTGGGCTTGAAGGGCTTGAATTCTGTTCGATGATTTCCTCACTGACTTACTTTAGCTGCTGGCTGAAAGAAAGGGTTTCAGGGGCAATTAATTCTTCACAGAAATAGAGACTGAGTATAGATAAGATAAGATAAGATAAGAAAGAACTTTATTCATCCAGAGGGAAATTATTTTGTCATAAACATGCTCAATGCAGCAAGAGGAATAAAGATATACAATAAGAATTTAAAAGAAACGAAGAGTAGAATAGTGCAAATATAATGTCAATATCAACACTTTGGCATAAGCAAAAAAAACAGCTGTTTTCTAGTGTCTAGTCTTAGATGGCCTTTGTTTTCCAGCTTGTGCTACAATTAAAGACGAACTAATCAATGCTGGCAGGCCTGCTGCTATCTGCAGATTCTTCACCGGTTCTTTCATGTGTGTGATCTAATAGCTGGCGGGTGATGGTTTAGTTGTGGTAAATGTTTGACAAAGCACAGCAGGTTGGCACCTGCTGGAAAAAACATAAGTCACAACAGCTAATGACACCAAGCAGAAAAACAAATGCACAAATGCATATATAAACCCAGGTCTAATGAACCACCACCCTCCCTCCTGCTGTATTTCATAGAAATATTTTCATCATAAAAGTAGCCCTTTACCACTAATTGCTTACTTCTGAGTTCTGTTTTCTTGAATTGACTCATGTTGTTTTCTTTTAAAAGTTAATTTTATTATTGGCTTTGCCATCCAGCCTGTCACTGTCATAAGAAAATCTATGCAGGAGAAGGAAAACTGTTCTTAGCTTTAATGTCATATGATGCATTTATATATTTGTACTATTTCTTTTATTGTAAAATACATACAAAGCAGTATATGGTTTTAAAAGCTATTTTTTTAAATGTATGCAAACAATAAATTAAATAATAATTATATGTGTTTGCTTAATCAGTCCCAGACCTCCTCATGGAAGCCCAGAATTACATAGTGGTTTTCATCAAATACCTCAAATACCTGGTTCAGCTCAATCAACCCTTCATTAGATTAAATCAGGAGCTGCTGATGGGAGTTTCACAAATCCAAGCAGAGGCGAAATCTGGAACCGTAACCTGTGTTCTTCTAACAAGCTCATAAAACCTAATTAATTTTTACAGACAAAACAAATCTTGATATTATTTACTGCTTTTCTGTTTTCTTGCACTTATTCTATTTGATTGCAGAAAGTCTCTTACTACTCAGATAAGTGGCATTAAACAGACAAAACAAATCTTGATATTATATTCTCAGTGTCATGACTGTAACTTGTGTTTTCCTTCCTCTTTTCAGGACACAGTGATTGCTTTGCAGGCTCTATCAGCCTATGCTATGCTGAGCAGTGTGGATCAGATTGACCTCAGCATCACAGTGACCAACCCTACAGACAAAATAGCCTTCTTCGTTGTAAACCGAACCAACTACCTCCTCTACCAGAGCCAAGAGGTTACCATCAGACCACTGACCACTCTTAACTCTGTACTCATTTAATCTATGTAGATTCAGTGAGTGACCGTGGGTCTGTTTCAACAGATTGAAGCCCAGGAGAACCTACATATCCGAGTGTCTGCTGTGGGAAGAGGATTTGCACTGTTCCAGGTACCGTATCGCACGTATCACAAACTGTTGTGCATGAAATTGTCACTGGACCCCAGCGATATGAAAGTACCTTCACATGGGTGTATTGGTGCCCACAACTTAAGACAGCCCGCAGACATATTAACTAACTAATTGTATTCATTCGTTCATTTTAAAATGTATTATATTATATATAGCTATTTGTATTTGATGCAGTTTAGATTTAGTCCTTTTCTGTATTCCAGTAAGTTTCAATTACAGACTCACACAATTGCAGACTCTTGACTGCATGATAAAATCACCGCAGCTTTCAGAATCCCACAGCAGTTGTCCACACTTTATACTAATAAGCCTTTCAGAACAATTTGGAGACCTAACTTATAAACTGAAAAAAATATAACTCTGTATGTCTAGTTACCGGTTCTATGATGTTTGAAATTTTTAAGATTGTCAGTTATGAATAAATAGAAACGTTAATCTTCAGACCACATTCAGCTACAGATGGAAATTACGTTCAAAACTTTTTTTCAGCATTCTCCTAAGGATGCTTTACCTAACTACGTAACTGTTTTCTATCTACTGCTATAGCTAGTCCTAAAGCTTCTGCTTCAGTGTTGTTGAAGTACCTGTACACACTACTTTTTCACTGAACTGAACCTTTTAATCCATTGCTGATAGGCATATATAAAAGTAGCATGCCATTAGGGTCGCTGCAAAGTTTTATTCAGCAAAAAAAATCATTAACAGTGTAGGCCCTATAACATTCTAGGCTATTAAAGTAATGACAAAAAGCTGTTTGCCCACCAGTGTATACTGGAATTTGGACCTAAAAATATTATACTTTCCCCTGATCTTGAATTGCCGTTCATTATACACATCCAGACTCTGACAAGGACAGCAAAGTCGGTCTCAGACAAGTGGACAACTGGACAAGTCACACATATAATTATAGTACAAAAGTTCATCCTGAAAGTTATCACTGCTGTGACCCGTAGAGTCCGTTGGGGTTGAATTCCAGCTGTGTATTTAAGGCAGCATGACTTCATGCTTGGACAGCTGGAGGTCTCCTCAGGAGAGCTTGCCAATGCCTGGGAGATTCTAATTTACAAGGTATTGCAGATGAAAGCAGGGGTCCAGCAGCTGCGAGTGATAATCAGGAAGCAGGGCGTCCTGCGTCATAATGCCCGTTCGCTCGAGCCGCGATGATGAAAAGAATGACTGTAATTGGGAAAATGTTCCATCGTTCCCGGCGCTCACAGAGAGCCTGGCGTGAAGCTTTCGGTACCCAGCACTCGCATTGTTCTTCTCAATAAGACATCGCCAACATCTTGAGACGCTTTTCGCGCTTTGAGACTGTTAATAGTACAGCGGAAGATAAAAGATGCTCGTGTGGAAACACTAGGAAAAGATTTGAACTAAATGGGAACAGAGGAACTGATCAGTTATTTCACACACTCAACTTTGTGCAAAATAATATTCCACACTCACGGATCTGTTCCTTTCACACACCTCCTCTGCCATTGCTTTAAATATCTGCACTCAAATTGCACTTTTAATCTTCTTTTATTGATTTTCTATGCATTTTTTTTTATTTCCAATATTCTGTCATTTTTATATCCTACTCTTCATATTTTATTCTGTTTCTGTAAAACACACTAAATGACCATTGTGTATGATAATGGGATTTAAAAATAACCTTGAATTGACTTGAATTGACCTTTCAGCTCACTGCGTTCTACAACGTTGAGACCAGCGGGCTGTCCCGGCGACGTCGAGACGTTCACATACACGAGGCCTTCGATTTGGACATATATGTTATGGACTACAACATGTACACTGCCTACATTACTATATGTTTTTGGTAAGATACTTTCACAAACATATTTGACACTGTTACATAAAGTAAGGCTTAGTTATTGGTCCATTCCATCCATTCCCTGAACCACTTACACTGGTCAACACTGAAACTGTTACTGACTCAAAAAGGTCCTAATCTGTAGTATCTTGGCGTGCCGAACACGAAACTTTTATTGACTCTCTTTTTGAAGATATTTCATATAGTTCATTTTCTATGTTTCACCGTGTAAATTTATCCAGTAGGACTGAAACAACATCCTAAATAAGCCTAGAATGATGTAATATTGCATCACATTGCATAATACCATCATGCACACATCTAAAATTATTAAAAATAAGTGGCTCAGATAATGGTTGTATAAAGTTACCATGGTATCCGTGTAATCACACACATCACATTTTCATATGGAACTGTATTGTAGTTTATAGATTTACTTATTTATTTAAAGTTCTCAATTATACTTCAAATCAAAATGTCTCATGAATAAAGCCTCCTTTTTAACATTTATTTTTCACTACATATTTCTCAGGCTGTTAGAGGACAAGGGGCTGAATCAGACCGGTATGGCCATTCTGGAGGTTGGACTTCTCACTGGCTTCAGTCTGGCTCAGTCCGGCGTCCCCATAAACAGTCTGGTCAGGAGAGTGGAGACATCCCCAGGAAAAGTCGTCCTCTACTTAGACTCTGTGAGCTTCCTATTACAGTCATTTCTAACTTGCGTGACAAACCGCGGAGATGAATGCCCTCGTATTTCATGGCAAGACTTTTCCGGACAACAGTGCTGGGCAGCAGTGCTGGAACAGTAACTCAAAATTCAAAGCGAAATCAAACTTTGTCATTTCAGTTATATACAGTACTGGGCAAAAGTCGTGGGCACCTGTGCAAACTGTTAATCTGAGCAGTGATTGACTTTCTGCCAGCAAATACACAAGTTAACATTAGAATGAACATAAATAAACAAGAAAGCATTAAATGATGTTAAGATTTGTTTTGTTTGTAGAAAATACTTGAAGTTTTGTGAGCTCGTGAGGAGAACACAGTTTCGGTTCCAGATTCAACCTTGATGCCTGCATCCTTTGCATGGATTTGTGAAACTCCATCAGCAGTTCGTAATTTAATCTAATGAAGCATCAATTAAGGTTAATTTAAAAGCGTATACTGCTTAGTTAAATTGATTTTAATTTTCTCAGGTGCCTAAGGCTTTTGCACGGTGCTGTATATGCAGTGAGACAAGACGGCAGGGATCAAGATTTCGCAGAATACATAAAAGACACATTTACACATGTATGAATGAAGTATAGATATAAGCTTTAAAATAGGAGTGAAAATGTCCAATTTAGAACAAAGCATAATTCTTCACATGTAATTTGTAATGGGATTACATTACTTACATTAGTCACACTCTGGAAAAGTAATTTCACTACTTATTACTTCACTTTTGCATTATTTTGTTAAATTTACTGGTATCAGCCGTAAAAGTAAAATTCCAAAAAACGCATTCAGTAAGTTAAAGATAATTGGTGACAATGAACATCATTTAAACGGCCCTGCCCTTAAACAACACCAGACAGTTACATTTTACTTGATTAAAGTCCTCATATCCTTTATTTTCTACACTTATTTTTTTTTCCCCCAGAGGACCAGTTATGATGTTTAAGTAGTTTTAACTGTTTCCAAAACTGTCATGTTTCATTTTTGCATGTCCAATTTCCTAACCTCCTTATATCCATATAAATTAATGGACTTTTGTTAATTTACATGATGTAAATGATGTTTCGAATGCTTGCCCTGTATTTTATTGGCAGCTTAACATATATTTATGGACTGAGTGAAACTTCAAAACGTTAACAGTGTTTGCACACCACATTAAACTTTCTTTTCTAAAGAGATAGAAACTTTTGGTGATACGGGCCCTCTGAAATGATGTAAAGGCTGAAAAATCAAGAAACTAACTCAGAAACAGTTTGTAGAAACTTGTTAAAATTAAGCCTATAGGACTGAAATGTAACGCTAGCAGAGGAATGAGAAACCGGTCCAGTCAGTGTAGGTGAGGTCGGGTCTCTCTGCTTCAGTGGGGGGTTCTTCATCCATCAGTTTCATATTTGCATGTTTACATGCTTGTACAAATTACTCACTGAGTAGTTAACAATGCTTCCTGTGCTCACACTACTCACAAGAATTCATACAGTAAGACAAATTAGAAATGACACACAAATTACATACAATGACAGGCAAGATGATCTCTATCTATCCATCTTCATATATATATATATATATATAATATATATATACACTAACAGTCAAAAGTTATTCTTCAACAACTATAAATGTAGAATATGAAATAAAACCAATTTCCTTTCTAAGATGAGAGAATCTGTAACAGTGCAGGTCCGACTCCTATTAACTGGTTGTTGGTGATGCAGAGTCAAATTCTAGACTGTCCTTTAACTTTAAACGCACTCGTTAACAGTTTTAGCACCTAATAGCTCCTTAAATACAGTATCTAACACTTGTCTGGTGATACACAATGACATTTTCTGGCTAACAAAGGTCTTCAAATAATGAACAAGCTGTAAAATTATTTGTTAGTAAAGAATATTGAGTGTATTTTTCGAAAAATTAAGTTAGTTACATGCAACTGAGAAAATCCCTTTAATATATATGAATTTAAACTGTAATGCATTGCACTACCTTATTGCACTGTTGGTCAGTGCTACTCTAAAATGCTTGGTTGAATGACCCTCAGAAAGTGGCCTGTCAGTGTGGTTTGTTCAGATCCACAGAGTTTACCTGAACTGTTATATATCCCCTATCATTGGAGTTCAGAAGTTCTAGTGTTTTGATCAGTTGTTTACCACTGATACAGTCTGTTTACATGTCGCTCATTACATTAATATCTAATTATGTTCTCCATTAACGCTGATGGTTTCTTTACTGCAGATTTTCTAGATTGTAGGACAATTAAAAACGCTGTAAGCTCAACAAATCCAGCAAAACAAACTGCAGCAAGACTGAGCAATTTTTCCTGCTGTTTCTCTCACAGGTCACCAGGACTCGAGAATGTGTTGAAGTCCCAACCTCACTGGAGTTCAAAGTGACCGGCGTTCAGGATGCAGTCGTTACCCTTTACGACTACTACGAGCCCCGTAAGTCTGATACCAATGACCTCTCTGCGTTTGCTTGAAACTTTATTGTAATCTCAGCTATTAACACTATATAGTGAGACAGTACAAATATGTATATATAGTTTTTTATATAGTACATAAAAAAAGTAAATAAATTGAAAGCTCTAAAAACAAGTAAAAATGTGCATTTTTAACATCTAGAAATTGTGCAAATGTTGCAACAGCAGTGCAATTGAAAACATCCACTACAAGTCAAAACTTTTGCACATACTGAGATTTTCTAAATTTGTCAGTTAATAGGAATCAGACATGCTCTGTTACAGATTCATTCATCTTATAAAGAAAAGTGGTTTTATTTGTTTGATTTATTTTCACTTATACATAACTTTCCAGTTAAACAAGAATACAAATCTGCAGTTTGTGGAACAAATGGTAAAGTTTAAGTTTCAAGATTCAAATTACAGGTTTATTGTCATATACAGATATATGACTCTAAGCCTCATAAAGTTTGCAGAGGGAAAACAAAATCAAATCAGTTAATACAAGTAGAATAAAATAAGTGGTAAAACAGTGAAAGTATTCTTGTAGTATAAAATAAACAGTAAAATAATAAGGGAAATAGTGCATATCTGACCCCCCCCCCCCACACACACACACACACATATATATATATATATATTACTATGTTTGTCCCTCTGGAGACAATAAGTCCCCCTGGAGACGCTGAGGGTTAAGTGTCTTGCTCAAGGACACAATGGTAGAAAGTGGGGGTTTGAACCTGCAACTTTGGTTCAGATGTTGGAGGGATGTCCAAAGTGTTCAGCGGTGTGCAGTATAAACATTTTTGACTGTTAGTCTAAAAACTGGTTTGTAATTACGTGGGCATTATGTATTCATATGATCAGTAGCAGTTCAATATAAACATCTAATTTATAGATCTTTGAACTTTAAACCTCAGTAGCTCTTGTTCACCTTTGCCTTGTTCCCTTTATTGATTCTTTACAGGGAGGAGAACCGTGGGAACCTACACGTCAGAGGCCAGGAGATCCATGGGAGTTTGTGACTTCTGTGGTGGAGACTGTTCTCTGTGTGGGAGCGACGCCGTGTCTATTTACGACAGCGGTCCTTCTTCACATCGAAACGACGGCTTGCTTCAATGCCTGGTGTTTGTTCTTCTCATCACCTTTGCACTTTGCTTCTAAATGGGGTGTTCTTTGAGATCTGAACTGCATTTGGACCAAGAAAATCAAATAAAAGTACAAGTCAGGACTAAAAATCAAATAAAATTGCAGATTCCGTATAAGAGTAATAGCGGCGTCCTGGTTAATGGGCGAATAAAGTGCGTACTTTAGACATGTACATTAATGACATGCTGAAAAGGGAGAATTTACTTGTTTTACCTTATGTACATCATTTCCACATGAATCAAATACACCACCAGTCAAAAGTTTTTGCGCACCACAGGTTTTTACCATTTATTTCATAAACTACAGATTTTTATTCTTGTTAAACTGGAAAGTTGTTGGTGGAACAACTATAAATGAAAATGTGTGAAATAAAGGCAGTTTCCTTTCTAAGATGAGAGAATCTGTAACAGTGCAGGTCCGAC
>JBBJLS010070738.1:0-11649 GCA_037577275.1 Bryconaethiops microstoma | reverse complement strand
ATATCTTTTAAAATATATAGTATAAGAATGCATTTCCATTCTAATATGGGTTGGCCAAAGACTTTCGCACAGTGCTCTGTGTATAGAAATGTATATACCTGAAAACATAGCTGAAAATATAGTAGAAAAAATATATCTGTGGTGTTCATATAATTTTCTCAACAAACATCCTCTCAAGACCAATTTGTCAATATTAGCTTTCCATTAATTTATGCTGCTGACAGAAGTGGGGTTTTGAGTATATGTACATGGATTTACTTCCTAGTAGAGATTAAACAAAATGTTTGAAATGTCTCTAGATTAAATATGCAGCCCACACTGACAGAGTGAACAGGATCATAACGCACCATGTGAGTGAGAACATACAGAGAGCTGAACTGACTGTAGACCACGGCCATTTTCGCAGCCTGAGCAGCACAGAGCAGCCGGTGCCTGCAGTCACTCAGAAAATCCTGAAAAACAGGCAATACGCCGAAACTCACTTTAGACATGCACTATAGACATAAAATAGCAAAAAAAAGAATTTCTTAAAGTCAGGCAAGTGACCATTTCTTACCAGGTTGATATGAGGCCTCTTTTGAAAGGTACCAAAGTCATAATCATTCATTGAGACCAGAATGCTGGCCAGAACGCCGAGGGATGTTCCAACACCCTGTAATAAACATACAGGACCACATTTTAAAGCACATTTTAAAGTCCATAACAGGAATATACATCTCTGACCCCACAGTCAATGCTATTTTAAATAAGGACACACATTATCATTGATGTGAAGCACCGAAACCTATTTAAGGCTTAAAAGTGCCCCTTGTGGGAAATTTTCTGACTACTAAACATAAGTAAGTGAGTTGGCCAGGTCTAATAAGGTCTTCTAAACTAAAAAATAAAACTAAAGTAAAATTTAAATTAAAACTTTATATTGCACCATTTATATTTGCAGTAAAATACAAAAGTGAACAGGAGAAAAATATATTAAAATGATAGAAACATACCAAACAACAGTGAGAAACAGACAAAAACAGAATAAAAATTCTACATTCTAAATAAAACACTTTTGCCAGATTTTTGTTTAAATAGATTATAATTTATTACATTTCAAAGTCTATACAGTTGAATCTCCTCTTTTAGTGCTGTGACGTATGTTTACATTCCGTAAGTTCGATGTTCTTGTTCATGCAATATTCCAAAATATACTGTACCATATTCATTACAACTAATAAGCAGAGAGGTTATGATGGGCATTTTAAACAATCAGCAGAGGTTACAATTATAAACGAATTGAGTGTGTTTTGTACCTTTTTATCAGGAAGGGGCAGAACGTGGAAGCCGATGAGTGAAGCCCAGATGAGCTCGGCAGCCTCCAGCCACAGCCCTGCAACACAGCAAACAGGTTTTACAGACAAATACACCTACACATCACCTTATGCCCTCCATTACTCCTAAAAATACAAATACTCAGAGATTATCACTAGCTTTTAGATGTCATTATGGTCTTGCAGTCATTTAAAACACACAGATTACTATCAGTAGTACAGATAATCCATCCTTAAAGAGAAATTGTATTTACTCTCCAAATGTCTGCAAATGAAGTGATTAAGATGTAAACGAAGTCATTCAAGGGGGATTTGGACTGAAACAGTCTTTTCCAAAGAAACTTACAGAGTAAAGATTGTTCACAGTGGTGGTGAATGGAACCAGACGTCTAAAAACTCCCTCAAAGAAAGTTGTTACATGAAATGGTTATGAAGACACTGCCTGACGCCTGAGACATTGTTTTACCAGCATTTTTGGAAGGTTTTGGACAAAAACTAACCCTATTAATGGTGGAGGGATACATTCAGGGTGCTATGAGACAAAATAGTCTCATAGCACCCTGCCACTTTTTTACCACCATCAACATTTCATATATGGAAACACTCATGTGGGTGGGTTTGGACAGTAAATAAAGTGACTATATTTATGTTGTTGACTTAATCCCTGGCTCCATTCACTAACACTGTAAAGAAATTTGTAAGTTTCTCTACAATGAACCATTTCATACATTAGACGCACTCTTACGTAAACTTAATGACTTTCAAGGACCTCTATCTGAATTTTCTAATTATTCTAATTACATTTTCTATAATAATAGTGTTCTTCCTTTATTTTCTTCCCAGATAATTGTTGGTTTTATGAACCTAAACAGTAATAATTTATTTTTACACTACCGTTATGCATCCTTTATTTACTTCTTTTAAATTAAATAGGCTGTTTCTGTCATTGACTAAAGACT
This sequence comes from Bryconaethiops microstoma, assembly GCA_037577275.1. Lineage (NCBI taxonomy): Eukaryota > Metazoa > Chordata > Actinopteri > Characiformes > Alestidae > Bryconaethiops > Bryconaethiops microstoma. The sequence goes on along the minus strand of JBBJLS010070738.1, from coordinate 9,377 downwards.
GATTTATGTAAATGAGCTCTGCTCTGATTGGCGTCCCTTATTGCCTTATTCAGAAAAGGCTGAAACACTCCTTATAACTTCAGCATAAAGGACGTGTTGCTAAACTGCTATAGGTTGAAAAGGTGGATGTATGTAAACCTTTTGGTGTTTGCTACAGTGAATTCGAAAAGGCCTGTTTTTTGCAGCTGCACTCACACATATGGACCGACTGAAGAGTGAGTGGTGGGTTTACACATTATATATTACATCAAACTCATTAATTCAATTACAAATTAATAACAACCCCTACACACTCAGGTTTCAACTCCTCACCTAACTTCTGCAGCACTTGTCCCCGCACTTGCACGCTAACAGCTTGCACAAGTGTCCGATGACTGTCTTGGTGGTACCTCCAGCAGCCTGGAGCAGAAATAAATTGGGGAGAAGAATGTGCACTTACATACAAATTATTCATCAATGATTTTCTATATACTCTCCGATCTTACATATCGCCATAAAACTTACCAGTTGTTCCACTGTTATTAATCAAACTGCTCAGTATATACTCTGCCTTCTGTAGTTTACCTTCATGAAAAGGAAAATGGTAAAAAGGTCATTACTGGGATTTTGCAATAGCAAATGAAGCAGATAAATGTCTTACAAAATCTTTCAGTTAAACGTCTTCAAAATTAAAATTCAAATAATATTTGCAACATACACAATCAGACATAGTACAACATGCAGTGAAATACTTATTGCTGTGTGATGCCTGACCATAAGGATTGAAAAGAGAAACAGTAGAATAGAAGATAAAATTATGTTTAAATTAAGGTTTAATATGACAAAATATATTTGAGTAACATGTAAAATAAAATGTGAATAGATTATAAAGGATTATAATAGATTGTCAATTATAAAATGTTTAAGACATTTATCCTATATTTTCTAAGCAGTTCATGTTTCATAGTGTTTACTGAGTAATAAGCCTTAATAATTGAACACAGTTAAACAGACAGAATTCGGGGGTTGATATATTAACTGATAACTGTGTCTAATGCTGATATCCATAGCCAAATATCAATAAATAATTATTCATTTGAATGTTTTACATTACTTTATGTAGATAGCACAGAGACAAAAAGACAAGAACAATATAAAATAAACAGTCTAAATTAATCCAATAAAACTCAATATGTAATACACTATGTTATATACACGAATGCTGGGTATAAATACTATAGATAAGTAAAATTTATCAGACATTCTTTGCTAAAGACATTCTTTGACAATAACAGCTTTAAATGAATTCAGAGTCTTGCCTTGAGAGACTTTTCATTTGATTCTGTTATGGCATTTGGTGGTAGTGTTCTCTATTTTAAAACACAAGTTCACACAAATTGGAGGTTATGAGCATTATGGGATCTGACACCTTACTTATTCTGTTATATCTGAAACTATATAGTCAATGTTACAAATGATTTAATGACAAACAATAAAAGCGCAAAGAACTTTGCTTGTCCATAGCACTGATGTGCTTCATTTATACCAGCATCAGTGTGTCTGCCTGAAAAGGGAATTGAACGCTGGACTACTGTGAGTGAGGTCGTAGCTTTATTCATCATCTAGCTGCAGACATGCAGACCAGGCCCCAAGCTAGCGAGCTTTGGAGCTGCTGGTGTCCTGGTGGTTAGGGAGTTGCCCCTGTGATTGGAAAGTTGTGGGTTCGAATCCCAGGACTGCCTGTGGCACCACATAGGTACCCTTGAGCAAGGTACCATCCCCACACACTGCTCCCCGAGCCCTGCGTCGCTGGCTGCCACTTGAATTCAATTTCCCTTGAATGGGTTAAATGCAGAGAAGAATTTCACACTGTTCACACGGTGTGCCGTGTTCACACATGACAAATGGCTACTTTACTCTGGTAAAGCATTTGTGAGGTAATTTATTATAACATTAGGTCTATATTATTTTTGCAGGTACTTTTGCACAGTACTGTACATCACCAAATTCTTACATTACAAAAAGGAAAATTCCGCCATGCATCACATGGGCCCTTAAATGTTTATGCCAGCCAATATATCCTGTACAATTCAGGAGGACACAGCACTTCAGAATGAGCTCACCCGTGTTGAGGTAGACTCGAGCCTGTCTAATTACGATCTGTGGGGCCACAGGAGTTTCTGGGTGATGTCTGTGCAGGGCTTTAGCGATCTTCAGCAAGGTATGAGAGCTGTCTGTCCAGTACAGGAAACGGTCCAACAGAAACACCGTCGACATCGCCCACAGCGGCTTGGAGCCCAAAATAGACGCTTTGAGAAAGGCCTGTAAACACAAGAAGGCATAGCTGACTGTCACTTGGAAATTCCCCGAAAAGGAATGTTGACGGTGCAGAGTTGACTCAGCTCGACACAAAGATAACAGGTGATTACATAATCAAGATTTTATATTGTTTTTTTCAGGCTATCTTGTTCTGCCTGCACTTTGTGTAGACAAGTGTTGTTCTTTCAGATTGTAATGTTTGAAATGACAATAACCACCTACTTGACTGAAGTGAGATTGCTCATGAGTCATTCCAGTGAGTTTTTCCATGCCGTCACATATAACCAATTGCACACACTCCATAAAACAGTTACTCACACTTACTGTGCTCAATATACACACTAATTTACTCATCTGCCATAACAAAGTCATGATGTCATTTTACATTCATTATTTTGGACCTGAGTGGAGAAATTCTGTCAAAAGTGCGAAACATTCAACATTCAGAGTTCGAATTGGATTTAAAAAAAAGATATTGTGTGTGCGGTCTTATTTGGCAGATAGAAAAAAAATACAGCATTTCCATTTTTGTTGTTTTTCTCAATTTATGGCACTGAAACAAACTGAAAAAGATACGGAACAGTGAAATGTGCACAAACTTCCTGCATCAGCAATCACACCACTGTTCTTCTTAACTTTTGTTTTTTAATTATTATCATTACTATTGTTCTTTTTATTGCTGGAATTTGGCATCTCTTCTCCTCCTACAGCTTTTGAAATACTGGAATGGTCCCAATGTCAAAACATCTGTTAATATCCAGGGCAGTGCATGTGTATTCAGATTTTTAATCGGTTAATCAGTAATGATTGTTTAAAAAAAATTATTTTTGTGGTCGAGTTGGCTCTGTAATGTATGGGGAGAGATAGCACACAGTCAAGTCACCTTCAAAATGTGGGTCGGACAGAGAGTCTGTGACATCACGGCTAAGGTGGTCGGTAAGTGACAAAATGGGGAGATACAAACATGTGGAAATTATTAATTAAAAATAACCAGCCTGTGAATCCTTAACCATAAAAGGCTTGGTAAGAGCCAGCGAGTTAATGTCCCTTCAGATGTGCAGCAGTAAGGCGTTAGACACTGAATCAGAAGATCACCAGTTTGAATCCATGGTGCGAGCAGACCTTTTCCTTTGACGCAAACTTTTTTTGACCATTAAACCAAGTTTGGAGTCTCCAAACACTGGTTTTATAGCAGCCATGCAACCACACTCTGCATTTTATCACAGAAATGCATCTAGTTACATCTATTATTAAATATGAAATTACATAATTGCATTTGCTTCTGATTGGGTGGGTGACATGGAACATATGTTTTTAATATATCAATTTTGATACACTATATGTCACAAAAATAAATTCTGACAGCTGGTAAGTTGGAAAGGATGAAAAAGAGGCCATTAAGTGCCAAAGTGAGCTTTCTTACTCATTTCTGTCTCCATTCATTACCATTAGCTCAGGTAGATGCTGGCTGATGATGTCTGATGTGTTGACTTTGTCTTCTAGCGCCACAGAACGTTTGTACTGCCATTTCTCCTCCACGAACGGCCACTTCGTGTCCGCGGCCTCCTGCAGCAGCGAACTCAGCTCAGCCGAGAGCAGACCTACAGGTCAAAGGGGTCAAGAGCATCCACAGCACCCGTATGAACGTCTGAATGCGAGATACTGAATTCAGTGTTGTTTTCCATCGAGTTCAAAAGGTGAACTGCGTACAAAGTTGATACTGAGGCTATTAAATGCTATAGGAAAAGCTGACTTTTTACCCTGTAAAAAAAAAAAAAAAGTTCAGTCTAGTCTGACTAACTTGATTAATTAAACTGTGTTGCTTTCTTTTAGTAAAACAACACCCTGTACCTCCTTGCTATGAATGGATTTTTTAAATCTGTTTTGGCCAAACATTTGCAGAACAGTATCTCAGTACCTCCATAACCTCTTTATGTAAAAACTTGGTTAGGCCACTTTTAAAGCCATACTTCTGGTCCCATTCACCAAGACTATAAAAAACTCTGATTCTGTGAGCTTCTCAGACCAAACCCACTCGGAGGTATAAGGTGTTGTTATACTCAAAGAAAACAACACAGCATGGTGCCAAGAAATTAATCTGTTGAAAATCAAGTTAGTGCGACTACTAAAAATCCCCTTTACAAATGAGAGTAGATTGAGTTGCTGGCTGTATTGTTTAGTTAAAATAACTGAAAAGGTTTCCTCCTTAAATTTCCAGGTTTAATACGTCTTAAGGCTTATTTCGTTTTTCCTTGGAAACAATACAAACTAGTCACTCAGAAGTTAGACGGGGCGGTGATGATGGAGGTGGACTTGGCAGAGGCTCCTGTGTGTTTAAGAGGTTGAGATCATGCTCAGGTGATCTTTTCTCATGTGATATCTGATATTAGCTCATACCTGTGTTGCTTCATCAACACCTAGTATCTGGGTACCTGCTTAGGGACTATATTGGCCATAAGCATTGGGGCAGCTGGTGACTTAGTGAAAGTGATCATTCTGTCATACATGAACACACCACAGCACACAGTGTAAACAGCACAGCACAGTGGTGCCACTAGCAATACTAGCCCTGCGATCAGGAAGCTGTGGGTTCAATTCCCAAGACTGCTAAGCACCTATGAGGTACCCTGAGCAAGGCACCGTGCCCACACACTGCTCCCCAGGCACGGTGTTCCTGGCTGCCCGCTGCTTCACTTGGTGAATAGGTTAAATGCAGAGGAAGAATTTCACGCTGTTGTGTACTCACGCGTGAGTATAAGGGGCCCTTTAATTTATTTTTATAACATTACCTTTTGCTCTCTTGAAGGTTTCTTCATCCACTGTGGGCATCTCCCTCCCTGCCAGCCACAGGCACTCCTGCAGCACTGCGGTCAGCTCCAGGGTGTTCATGTCCAGTGCCTGTCCTTTCCTGGGGCTTAATCTATTTAAAGTGAATGAGTATGCACACGGTCCTCCTTCACACATCCATTAACCTGTAGAAGAAGACTGTCAATGATACACATTCCTATAAGTCTACACTATTGATCAGCTTGGGATGATCCCTCGTTTTTCCTACCTGGTTTAGAAGGTCACTCCAGATACATCCTCAGTAGGCTCCTTTAGTGAGAAAACGATGTCTTACGTGTGTTTTTGTTCTGGGAAGTTGCAGCAATCCCAGATTCTCCCACTTCCTCATAGTAAAGCTAAATTAAAGTTAAAGTCTTTTCATAGGGCTGTACAAGGTGATGCAAGAGGCACAACACATTTAAAAACATATACAGACTGTATTACGGACACATACATGCTTAAAAAGTTGCGTAAATATTAATTTAGTTTAGAAGTCCAGAGAGCGGTCCTGTTTACAGTTCAAAAACTACATTAAAATTACATCCTTGTTACATAGGGCTGCACGAGATTAAGCAACAGGCACAGCACATTTAAAAACATATACATACCTTATTATGGACTCATACATGTTCAGAAAGTGTAGAAAATATCATTTCAAAGCATAAAATCCAGAGACCTGCCTTGTTTACCGTTCAGCCTAAGGAGTTTGAACTAGCTAACACCTAGCATAACGATGCTAACCAACGGTGTTGTGATGGCAAAACGGCCAAATACTACCATTTTATACATTTTATAAAGTAAAAAGTGACATAAATAAAACAAGTCGTGTTTAATAGGTTGGTGTATGTTTGAAGAAATGGTCCATAAAGTCGTTGTTGTGGTAGTTAACGAGCTAAAATAGCGACCCAGATGTGGATATAATACAACAAAATAAAGAATATATCATTCTGTTTGGGTTTATATGCAGCGAAATGACAGAGAAATTGAATATTGAGACATTGTATATGATTAAAACGGCAGGGATGTGTCTTTAAGACCGTAGTACGTATATAAAAGGCCCGGGTGAAGCCATGTGCAACAGGTGGCTCCGTGGCGCAATGGATAGCGCATTGGACTTCTAGGCCGCTCTAGTGAAGAGATTCAAAGGTTGTGGGTTCGAGTCCCACCGGAGTCGCATCTTTTGTGTTTTTATTTCGATTAGAATAGAATATTTTTTCTCATTGCAATACACAGGAATGTACAGTGCAACCAAATAACATTTGCAGCTCTGTAGAGGCTTATCTCTTGTAACTATGAATATAAAATATAGAAAGCAAATCATGCATAGAATAGAATAGAGCGTCCTTACTGTCACTGTATTACACAAGAATGTACAGTGCAACCAAATAGCATTTGCTTATTGCAGCACAATGACAAGAACGTGATTGTAACAAAATAACTGCAATACTGACATTGTTGAGTGTAAGATATAGTGTGCTTTAGTGCACAATGTTATATAAAAGTGACTTAGTGTTAATACAATGGAAAAAATAATAATGAATGCAATAAGATAATATGGGATTGAGGTTAACATTCAGTAACATTCAGTCATTTCATCACCAGGGTCTCCAGTGGGACATCCAGGACAGAACCAGGCTTGTATAGCCAGACTGCCCTCACCAGCACGCAGCTGCAAAAAACACCACACTCTCTACCACAGAGTGATAGAACAGGGACCTGAGCTTCCTCAGTAGACGAAGCCGACGCTGCCCCTTTTCGAAAACGCCTGTGTTCCTGGACTAATCCAGTTTGCTGTCAATGTGTACCCCCAATCAAAATCATTTGTTTCACCCCCCCACACACACACTTTTCCCCCAAGACGTAGAGAGCAGCGCGCCCCCTCACTTTCCCCCAACAGACATCAGTCAAAACGTAGAGAGCAGCACAGGTCCCCCTCAACTGTTTCCCTCCCGGACAACAACCCCCCCGCCACACACACACACACAGCGTAGAGCGCTATGTCCACCCCACATTAAAAATGCTTCTGGCGCCCATGACCCCTAGGTACCTGTAGTCCTCAACCGCCTCAACATCAGTCCCACTGATGGGGACAGAGGTGGGAGGAATAGCCAGCTTCCTCAAGTGAAATATTTTATGTCTGTTTGTAAACACAAAACATGCTAATTCCTGCGGTTACTAGTTTTAAATAGAAAGCTGTGGTATTAATTTGACTGCAGTGTTATCATATTATCACATACACTAGCGGCTCCCAGCCTTTTCTGCGCCACAGACCGATTTCATGTAAAACAATATTTTCACTGATACAACTAAAAACAAAGTGCGTTTGTTTTCGCTATCTCGTGGGCTACATTTTTGATGTATCGTATCACGTAACCGAGACGGACGTTTATTTTCAAAATAAAAGATGTTTCAGACTCTGTACACTATATAGAAAAAAGTATTGGGTTGTCTGCCCATCACACCAACTGGGATTTTAATGACATTGCATTCATATGCGTAGACTTTAATAAGGAGTTGGTCACCATGGGACTGAAACACTCCTTAGAACTACAGTGCGAATGGGCGGGGCTAAATTGCTGTAGGCCACATAAGGAGATATATGGACATATGTGGGTTTTGTGACGTCACAAAAACGGATTTGAAAACGGGCTGTTTTTGCAAGTTAGTTTCCATGTATTTACATACACTATATGGACAAAAGTATTGGGATGTCTGACCATTACCAACAGGGACTTTAATGACATTGCATTCAAATACATAGACTTTAATATGGAGTCGGTCCCCCTTTGCAGCTATAACAGCTTCCACTCTTCTTGGAAGGCTTTCCACAAGATTTTGGAGTTTCTGTGGGAATTTGTGCCCATTCATTCTGTAGAGCATTTATGAGGGCAGACACTGATGTTGGTCGAGAAGGCCTGGCTCACAATCTCCATTCCAGTTCAACCCAAAAGTGTTGGATAGGTCTTAGGTCATGGATCTGTGCGGGACAGTCAAGTTCTTCTATGCCTAACTCCTCCAACCATGTCTTTGTGGACCTTGCTTTGTGCACTGAGGCACAGTCATACCGAATCAGAAAAAAAAAATCCCCAAACTGTGTCCTCAAAGTTGGAAGCATGGCGTTGTCCAGAATGTCTTGGTCTGCTGAAGCCTTTCACTGGAAGAAGGGGGCCCAACTGTTTTCAATACCTGCACACCTGTCCCAATACCTTTGGCCATGTAGTGTATACCAAATATTAGGATACATTTTGCACATCGACATCTAAAATATTGTACAGATTCAGAAAGCGACCAGTGTTTATAATAACAGAATAAGAATATAAGACTATGAGACATTTTTTAAATGAAAACAAGACTGCAGAAAACAAGACTACATTACCCAGCATCCCTCGCTGCCTCCTACTGACCGGAGGAGGAAAGCACATGGATTTATTTACAAAATCTCTAAGGGCAACGTCTTCCGACACGAAAAAAACATTTTTAACCAACATAGGAGCTGGTATTCGGTTGGTGAAGGTGTCTAGCTTTGATCGCGTGTGTGTTGGTCTGTGTTTGTTGCGTTTAACAAGGACGAGGTAAATCGGAGCAGATGGAGCACGACAGATGGGCTCCTGCACGCCCGAGAAAGTAGGACACACCCGGCTGGATTAATCCCAGAATGGCCGGTGGCCCCCTGGACCACTGAACTGAGCTCGTTTCCTCAGCCTGGATTCTTCTCGCTCTGGGTTTTTTTGTTGCCTTTGATCAGGAGGATCATTTCTACAAAGCATCGTTTCTCATTCAGAACAAGAACTTGTTCCAAAAGTAAACAGGACCCAACAGGAAGGAGAGGTGAGCGTCTTTACTGTATTTTAACGTTTGGCTTAATATATGTAGCATATATAGAGTTACATTATATGCACAGAATGTTAGTATTCCGATTGTAATGTTATATGATGTAATTACAATACTTTTCGATGTATTAAGGGGCCCTTTTCTGGAATGAAATACGTTTAAAGTACATTATATGGACAAAAGTATTGGGACAGGTGGACGGTATTGAATTCAGGTGGCCCTTAGTGTCACTGAAGAGTTTCAACATACCAAGACATTCTGGACTCAGTGTTTTGAGGAAGGCCCTTTTCTATTCCACCATGACTGTACCCAGTGCACAAAGCAAGCTCCATAAAGACATAATTGGAGTTCGGTGTGGAAGAACTTGACTGGCCACACAGAGCCCTGACCTCAACCCCATCCAACACCTTTGGGATGAACTG
>JBBJLS010070737.1:0-11651 GCA_037577275.1 Bryconaethiops microstoma | reverse complement strand
CACACACACACACACACACACACACACACACACACACACACACACACTTCATCATAACTGCCTATGCTCTCGCAGACATGTGTGTATGTATGTGTGTGTGTGTGTTTGTGTATGTGTATGCATTACAAGCAGTGTCCAGTAGGAATGGATCAGTTCCCTAAACGTGTGAGGATCACATCAGCAGCACTGACGCACATAAACACGTCAAAAAGAGGAGGAGAGACTAAACGAATAACACTCTCTCCCTGTCACCTTCTCTCTCTCCCACCACCCTATCTCTCCCCCTCTCCCCCCTCTCTCTCTTTCTCTCCCTCTCTCTCTCCTTCTCCCCCCCTCTCTCCCTCTCTCCCTGTCTCTCTCTCTCCCTGCTTCTCTCCCCCTCTCTTTCTTTCTCACCCTCTCTCTTTTTCTGTCTCTCTCTCCCCCCTCTCTCTCTCCCTCTCTCTCCCTCTCTCTCTCCATGTCTCTCTCTCCCTCTCTCTATTCCTCCCCCTCTCTCTCCCTCCCTCTCTCTCTGCTGAATGATCAGAAGTGTAAACAGTGTAATGAATGTTAAATTGTGCGGTCGTGCAAAAGTGAAATGTGCTGGAAATTGATGGTGAAACACTGAAAAGGTGGAAGAAGGGATAAACGATAAATGGAGCCCACGGGACTTCCTCCATCCTCCTGGAGAATTCATCTCAAACTCCCCATCACCCACAACACCCTCGCTCCAGTCCCCTCCCTCACTCTCGTACCTTCGCTCTTTCTCTTATTCATTGGTTTGAAGCAGACAGAATGATCTGACCCATGTTTCGCTGTTATTCTTCACCAATGGAAAAAGACCTCATAGTGAATATCTCTCTCTCTCTCTCTCTCTCTCTCTCTCACATTGTTTGACATCTTCTCATTCTTCCACTGAATGAATAGCCTCTTCTTTTATCTCTCTGTTTCTCTCTCATTCTTTTTCTTTTCCCAGTAGGTGTCTTTACAATAGGCTTGTCTTTACTGTTCATTATGGCAGTCTTAGGCTCTTTGGTCAGCACAGTAATAGGTAGCTTTTTCTTTTCTTTGTCCCATTAATTATATATTTTAATACAAAAATTGTCACTTGTACCCCCAAAATTTGTGACCTCTTCCTTTTTTAAATTTATTTTTACCATTTAAAAACAACAGCAGTAACCTCTCTAAGTACAGTGCATTGTTCGAACACTTTACGCTGTTTGTTGCGCTTTACATTGTATGAACATTTAAAGACACAGTGACCAGTAGAAATTATACAAAATTACTTTAAAATCTCATTGCAGGAATATAAATGAAAGAGCCCATACAATGGAAAAACAAACTTTCTGTCACGTCTGCCCTTTCACTGTGTTCACAGACCATCAAAACCTAGAATATATCCGACGGGCAAAACGTCTCTGTCCTAGACAAGTTCGGTGGGCCCTGTTTTTACCTGGTTTAATTATGTACTCACTTCTCAAAGAATGAGAAGGCAGATGCGTTATCACGTCTCTTCCCCGCACCTGAAGAACCAGTAAAACCAGACCCCATTATCTCATCGGATCTCATATTAGCTCCGATTAGTTGGGACTTAGACACTGAGTTAGAAGGAATAAATTCTCAAGAGACCGTGCCTAGGGACTGTCCTGAGGGAGAAACTTTTGTGCCTGAAACTCTGAGAGAGAAGGGATTAAGTGGGTGCAGACCGCTCCCGCTACGGGCCATCCAGGGATTCATCGGACAGTCGAGGTGCTTAGACGAAAATATTGGTGGCCTACTCTACGGGCAGATGCAGAAAGAGAAGTAACCCTAACCCTAACCCGCTGCTCGTCCACCATGGGGACTGAGGCCAAAGAACCGGCCCGGTCGCCATGGTTGTCCTCACTTTGTTTTTGGAATGGTTGGGGTTACCCCTCGCCCCTCCCTCGAAGCCAGGGGTACGCCTGTGTCATGTCTGTGCCTGCTTGGTCAAGCCCTCAAGGCAGACTGTCACCTGAATACTAGGCTCTGGGCATGAAGGTAGATAGGGTTGCTGTGTGTGTGTGTGGTCATTGGGTAGCGAGGCAACTCAGGTGAGAAGCATAAGGCTTCCTTAGCTCAGTAGCTGGGTTGCCAAGCACCTAATGACATGTCCACCTGTCTAGTGTTATAATAAGTCGAGTGGCTAATTGTCTGCGTCGTGTGATTGGCTGTGTGCGTGTGTGTGGGGATTTATAAGCCAGCCGTGCTTCAGAATCTTTGTGTGGCCACCCAAACTCTGTTTCTTGCTAATCTGACGTGTGGACTAGCAAGTATACGATGGCATCACGTCTAATTTTTCTTTCAGTACACCGAGGAGGAGCGCCACGACAAAGAAAGCCCCAGCAGTTCCCCACTCGCTCGCAGTGAGTAACACCAGCGGCTCCCCACTCCCTCTCAGGGAGAAAAGACTGTGGCAGTTTGGGTCTTTGGAGCGAGACAGTAAGGAACCGCACGCGCTACCCTCCATGTCTGTGTTTCAGGTGTGATCCCCGCAGCAGCAAACGCTCAAGAACACACTGCGAAGCAGATAATAACCTTATCAACCTCCCGGTAACACAAGGAGTGGCGACCTCCGGGGGTTGCGGTGGCTGAACCCTTTCTTCCATTCAGTTCTTGTTGTGCAGAGTGAAGGTCCTCACTCAACAACTTTCCAATGCTTAAAAATAATAAAAATATGCAGCTTATAAATGGATAACTAGTAAAAACCTGTTGTCATATCGGAAGGGAGGAGCAAATGCAGACGTCCATCTTTCTTTGCTTTATTTAACCACAAAGTAAAGGAGGCATGATGAGACCACACCCCCAGTCAACATAAAAGCCCTTTCCAGTCTAGGGCAGCAGCGGCCTCCAGTGGCCACTGACTGGGGATGTCACAGAACCCCCCCCAAAATGGCGCCACTCCGGGGCACCCAAAAAGAGCCATCAGTCCAACACAAAAGGAGGTGGCGGGGAGGCGGCAGGCAACAAAAAAAGAAGGGCTCCACTCGAGGGCCCCTCCCTACATCCGGGGCAGCCCTCCTCAAGTCCAGGCTTCCCTCGGAGGACCCCTCCAAGGTGGAAGTATCCGGGTCTCTGACGGCACCCCCCCCAAAAGACCATGGTCCAGGACCATGCCGAGGCGGCCGCAGGGATGGCAGCAAGCCCACCGAGGTGGCAGGAGCAACTGCAGGAGCTGGGGCCTCCAGGATGCTGCGGGCTGGAGCATCTGGACTGCAGCGGGCTGGAGCCTGTGGAGTCCGGCGGGCCTGAGCCTCTGGATTTCAGTGGATCTCAGGGACTGGAGCCTCAGCCTGGGAGACTGGTGCGGGAACTGGTATGGAGACCACAGCTTGGGGGACTGGTGTGGCCACCAGTGCAGGTGCTGCAGGTTGGGAGACCGGTGTGGGAACCAACTTAGGAACCTCAGCTTGGAGGACCGGTGTGGGAACCGGTACAGGGGCTGCAGCTTGGGAGACCGGTGTGGGAACCAGTACAGGGACTGCAGCTTGGGAAACTGTTGCGGGAACCGGTAGGGGGACTGCAGCTTGGGGGACCTGTGCGTGAACAGGTACAGGGACTGCAGCTTGGGAAACCAGTGCAGAAACTGGTACAGGGGCCGCAGCTTGGGGAACCGGTACAGGAACTAGCTTAAGAGTCTCAGTTTGGAGGGCCACTGCGGGAGCCGATACGGGGGCCGCAGTTTGGGAAACCAGTGTGGAAACCGGTAGGGGGACTGCAGCTTGGGGGCCTAGCAGGACTGCGGAGGGGCCTGACCTTCTAGGTGCAGCCACCGGCTATATCTGGCCCAGTGTTATAGCTTCTTGGCTCTGCGGCGGAGCTTCTGTGCTTGTGAGTTGAGCTTCGGGGCTTGGGAGCGAAGTTTCCTGGCTCGGGAGAGCTCCATGACTCAGGAGCGGAGCTTCGTAACTCGGGAGCAGAGCTTTTTGGCTCGGGAGAGCTCTGTGACTTGGGAGCGGAGCTTTGTAACTTGGGAGCAGAGCTTTGTGACTCGGGAATGGAGCTTCCTGGCTCCGGGCCAGCTCCGTGAGCCGGTCCAATTGGCCCCAGGTGTCCACAATGCGCTGCTGGATCTCCTCCAAGGCAGCGGTGTCCACGAGCGGGGCCCACGGGTCTCGCACGCTCTCCTGGAGTGTTCTGTCACATCAGGCTGTGCCCATCCAGGAAAGGAGGCACAAATGCAAACGTCCATCTTTCTTTGCTTTATTTAACCACAAAGTAAAGGAGGCACGATGGCCAAAAAACACAAACAAAGGGGAATCCTGAACACAACACAACTCAGGGTTAGCGTGAGGGAGAACCAACAACTTAGGATGCAATACAGGCTCTATATATACAGAGTCCTGAACACAAAACACCTGAACACATATTTGGTCTCATCCCTGGCAGCTGAGAAGCCTCATTGCCAGAGATGAGACCACACCCCCAGTCAACATAAAATCCCTTAACAGTCTAGGGCAGCAGCGGACTGGGGATGTCACACCTGTGGTGTGCAAAACTTTCTGACTGGTACTGTATATTCCAATGAATAATGAGAAGCTAGAAATAGGTTTTAGTTGTCTCTTATTCCACCCACAAGCAAGGACTTCCAATATCATACCATACCACCAACACTGGGAGGATGATATAGCATGTGCTTCCTCCAAGTCAGGTGAAACACCGTTGCATCTTTCCAAACTGCCGCTAAAGCAATGCCATAAGAGAGCTAAAGATTCAAGATTAAACATCTTGAATATAGAAATGTGAGAGCTAAAGCGCTTTGAAGAGAACATGAACCACCAATTCTGTTACATCAGCTAGCAGTTGTCCACGCTGGCTAGCATCTGGCCAAGTGATAGGGGGAGAGGGAGAGACACACTACCCACCCAGAGAGTGCTCTCTTGTACTCTTGTGCATCTTGTGATGACAGGGCAAACATTTATTTTTATTTTATTTTTTATTTTATGTTCTATATTGTTCCCAGAGGAAATTACTTGAGTCCTCTGCAATTAATCCATTCACCTGAGTGAAGCGCTGGGTGAGTGAATCAGCCGACCAAGGTGGCCAGGGAGCAGTGTGTGGGCATGGTACCTCAGTGGTGCCACTGGCAGTCCTGGGATTCAAACCCATGACCTTCCAATCACAGGGCCAAGATGGTTGTAGACCATTGTAACACTTTGGAGCTTTGTTGAAAGATGATCTAAGATTTGTTTTGCTATATAAACCTTTTAAAATCCTCGACCATGACTGCTCAACTACAACTCACACAAACACACACACATACATACAAACACACAAACACACACACACACACACACACACACACACACACACACACACACACACACACACGCACACATACACACACACCTCCAGGCAAACACATAGGCTGATGTCTTGAAGTGCCTGTTGATTTTTAATCAGTTCTGACCTTTGATCATATTCCAGGAACATGCACACACACTCACAGACACACACACAAGCACACACGTATAAACAGACACATGAACATGCACACACACAGACACAGACTCACACAAACACATGGAACACACAGATATGCTTCTGATCACTTGCCTTAAATACAAAACACAATGGCTTTAGAAAATAAAGAGCGGTCTCGATGCAGCATTCACTATTTATGTGCATACATATATTATACAGAAACAGCTTATTATACACAAACAGCTTATTATACACAAACAGCTTATTATAAGTGTCAGCTGTTATAACATTTGTTAGGATGAAACAGCTTTAAAATGGACTTGGAAGAAAGCTTTTATAAACATTTCTGTCAGTTGTCATGAAAAGGCTTTACATAGTCGTTACATAGAAGGCGTAACAGTCTAGCCTTCAGTAAAGTGTTTCCATTATTTGTAAACTAGTAGTCTGAGGCAGTGAAAGGGACACTTGGAAAATTAAGGGACACTCTGGCCAAAGTCTAACTTTTTCCACAGCAGGGAACATGGCCACTCACATACTACAGTGATGCTGCAATAGAGGTTTCCCAGGTGAGGATTAGGAAATCTCCCTTCTGTTGATCTTGAAGGTGGTAGGAACTACAATTGCTTTTTTTCAGGGTGGGCTGTCTGTGAAGTTTTTAGAGGGTGAAAGCCAGATGCGGACATTACAGTCAGGAAGCCAAATACTATATCTTATTGCAACCATTTAACTGTGGTAGCTGTCTTCTGGTAATCTTTGCAGTGGAGAGAATGGATTATTTAAATGACTGAATGCTGAACAGAGACAGAATTGCAGTTTTCTCTTGCTGTTTGATGGCCAAAGTAAGATAAACTTCAGCAACTTTTTGGGCCTGTATATGCAGCATTCCTTGTAAAGAAACAAAGCTGCAAAAACAGTCAATTTGGAATACATCATAGTTATGGTGTCACAACTATGACATATCACTACCCTTTAAGCCCATACATCCATACAACCTTGTTGCTTTAACAGCACAGCAATTATCAAAATTTAAAAAAAAAACATTAGCACAAAGAGAAACTTGAGGGTGATCTATGCATGTTTTTGGTACAAAATAGCAGGCTGAGTAACGGAAGTCAGTAAATAAAAGGGAAATATTTAGTGGAGGTTTTGTTGTAGTTCATATTTGAGTTTGCTGTCTAGGTTTTTAAAAGAAATTAAATGGATCCTGGTTTGAAAATGGAAACATCTGGAATGACGGAATACCTTGGTGCCGTCTCTTTTAGCTGTCCTAACTGTCTGTCTGTCTGCTTGTCAGTCTGTCTCGCTACAAACCTGCAGGATAAATCCATTCATTACAAGCCTCAGATGGGTAATCACCTTTCAGTCACAGGGGAACAGCCCTGTGTCTGTCACTCAACTCAATTCAACACGCACCTCCCTGGAGGGGGCCAATATGAACACACAAACACACACACAAAACACTTAAGTACAATACAACACACACATCCAGGCCTGTTAGTTCCCTCTATTTTTTTTTCTTCTCAAACACCACATGCAAATTTTCTTACCAAATAAAACATAATACATAATTGATGTCCCAAAAGGGATGTCAGACACTTAATTACAATTTCTAAATATTTATTTTGCTTTTTGCCCTCGCTCCCTCTCTCACGCTACTTCTTCTCTCCCTCTCTCGACTAACTCTCTGTCTCTCTCAGTCACATTTTCTGTCCCTCTCACTCTTTCTGTTTCTCTCTTTCTCTCCTTTCTTTCTTATTCTCACTCTCTCTGTTCTCTCAAAGTCTCTGTTCTCTCCCTTTGTTTCTCTTTACCCCTCTTTATCTCTCTCCTTCTATCGCTCTCTCTTCCTCTCTCTCTCTGTTTCTCTTGCTTTCTCTCTCTCTCTCTCTGTTTCTCTTGCTCTCTCCTTCTCTCTGTTTTCCTTGCTCTCTCTCTGTTTCTCTCTCTCCCACCCTCGCAATCACTCTCTCTTTGCAGTAAAAAGGGATTTCACAGATACACTGGGCTAATCACAGCTTTGAACACAACACAAAACACACACACTCACATACACACACTCAAACACACACACACACACACACACACACACGCACACACATACACACACACACACACACACAACAACTAATTCTTGGAAGAGCTACAGAATGAAAAATGCACACACACTCACATACACACACACACACACACACACACACACAGACATAAATACATATATATGCACACACATCTGGATTATTATAGTGTTCTCCAAAAGCAAGTCAACCTAACACACACACACACACACACACACACACACAGACACACACAAGTTCTGCAGAATAACTCCAAGGTATTTTCAGTCGATCTGTGTCTTTTGTGATTGTGGTGCGATGTTTATGAAGACTGTATTCAGATGTAAATTTATCCTTCACACTGGTAAGAATTAATCTATCAGAATTAATCCAGCATGGGTTCTGCTGGAAGTCTATTTTTAGGTACTCCACTGTTCAGACACAGGGCTGTTTCTTTCCGAATCACCGCTGTCTTCATGGCTGTTGATCTTAAAATGATCCCTGATTTCTGGAAATTCAAGCTCTGGGCCAGATTTATGTTTGTGCCCTGATGGGATCGCCATATGCGCTCATGATGAGTCTGAGTTTAACATTAGATTTACTAAAACTACACCTTATCACCCAACTCACTAAGTACTCGCTCATTTAAAAGGGTTTCAAAGGCTGAGTTAAAAAACAGACTTTGAAACAAAAGAGGACATTAAAGCTAAGGGACAGAGGAACAGTGGTGTTAATAAATAAAAGGTTATTTTTTCCCACCAAAACATTCAAAAGAGGAGTGATTCAACTTCGGCTAAGATAACAATGTGTGAAATGAGAACATGAACTGCATACGCAAACTGCAGCCTCATCACAGCATATTCTGCTCTGGATCATGAACAGAGAGTTCAAACAGTGTTACTCTGATGCTAAACATTCTTTCACCTCATGTTTGAGGCTCAGGCTCCTTTAACTTTAAACACTCTCACTAACTGTTTCATCCACCACTTAGTGCTGAAATCTTAACTCTGGCTCTCCCCGCCCCTCCCCCTCTCTGTCTGTCTGTCTGTCTGTCTCTCTGTCTCTCTCTCTCCCCCCTCTCTGTCTGTCTTTCTCTCTCTCTCCCCCTCTCTGTCTGTCTTTCTCTCTCTCTCCCCCTCTCTGTCTGTCTGTCTGTCTCTCTGTCTCTCTCTCTCCCCCCTCTCTGTCTGTCTTTCTCTCTCCCCCCTTTCTGTCTGTCTTTCTCTCTCTCTCCCCCGCTCTGTCTGTCTCTCTTTCTCTCTCTCTCCCCCCTCCCCCCTCCCCCCTCTCTGTCTGTCTTTCTCTCTCTCCCCCCCTCTCTGTCTGTCTGTCTGACTGTCTGTCTCTCTCTCTCCCTCTCCCGCCCTGTTCGTCCATCCGTCCGCCCGAACGACCCACTTCCGCCCTCTCGTTCTGGATCGTTTTCTCCGGTCTTCCTCTCGTCCTTTCTAATCTGTCAGAGAGCTTGAGTTTTAATGTGCCCTGGCTCCTCCCATAACTCAGCTCACCTGGCTCTCGTAAAAGGAGAGGCCCCATGCTCCGCCCCCTCGTCTCACAATATCTAACACTTTTTCCACATTATAACTATAATTACAGGTGACCTTTGGTAGGTCTGTAGTGATGAATAAAAAATCTGACATTTTCTGGCCAATAAAGTGCACAAATGGTGAACATACTGTAGATGTATTTGTTAGCAAAGAACATTCGTTTATTCTGAGTAAATATTAAGTGTATACATTCAAATTCTGTTCTGGGTCATGAACAGGAGAGTTCAAACTGTGTTACTCTGATACTAAACATTATTTCACCTCCTGTTTGAGGCTCAGTCCTCCATCTCACTGCTGTGCCCTTTACTACTGTAGAAGGAGGTCTTTTAACAACACGTCTTCTGGGACCCTAGTGCAAATTTACACCTGCTTTTAAAAGGTGGAGTTCAATCGGCTCAAAACTTGCTAAAGTGTAGCTCACACTTTAGTATATTGAGCGGAAAGTGTAATCAGCGACATGTGTAATATCTCTAATATCTCTCATTTTTTGTGAGACCTCCCCTCAACTGCATATGCATGAGGAAGTGAAGTGCATTCTGGGTTTTTGCCAAATACACACTTATAAACTGCATGTGTAGAAGCTTGTGTCTCTTTTCCTGTATTTGTTTTGCCCATCTAACAAAAAAGGCTTAGTACATCAGGCCCTATGTTTGGAGAACAGACATAATGGACATAATTACTCTAGATGATGAACAAAAAACAGACCAGGATTCCGGTCTCAATAGATAATATAACTGTAATGTTGAAAAAATGTATCCCATATCAGCAAAAATAACAATTAACAGAAATCATGAGTCAGCTGGGACTACGTATTGTTTTTGTTGGTGGGGTCGGGGGTGAATTTCATTATTATAAGTCTTTTCACCATTACCAGGAGAATCCGCAGATTGCGTTTTCATATTTACAAAACATTTGAGATTACAAAACATTTGAAAAAAGCTACTTGAAAAAAGGGTAATCTTCATAAACAGTCCTCAAAATAAAGTTTAGTTCACTGACTAAATTCACCAGCAAGTTACATTAACTTTGCTTCACTGACATGGCAACATGACACATTAATACAAAGTCACTTTCAGAAGCCATTCTGCACTACTGATCTGCTGGCATAGCACACAACATCTTACACACAGCAATGGCACGTCTTAAAGTTATTTTGTTACAATAATATTCTCAAATTGCGCTGCACTATTGTTTATTGTCTTTTTTTGTCTATTATCTTTATTAATTCTTTAGTCATTAGCATGTTCAGTTTCTTATCTTGTCTTAAATGTAACTGAGTGTAATGAAACAATATACACTGTATGTGCAATTTAATGAATGCGAAAGTTTACTTATGTATGATTTTCATCAAAAATAACCACACCTTGCCTTTTTCACAGCAGGGCAAAGATTTACGGCATCGTTTTTCCAGAAATTTCTGGATATAACCTGTGTCCAAACCCTCCCAGCACCTTTTCAAGCCTGCCAACTGTTCTGCTGGGCCCTCATTTTGAACTTGTCAGTACAGCTTATCTCTGCAGCGCAATGGGAGAAAAATCTGGAGACTGGAGATGGACAAGACATCATTTTCAAAACTTTTTGGTTTTCTTTTAATTGGATATAATTTTTGCACATTTTGAAGAACGTTTGGGGTCATTTCCACTGAATACTGATATTAAAGAATTAAGTGATACTTTAAAGTGATACTTTTACTTTTATACATTTTTCATGATCCAACCAAAGTGAATGTCAATGCACTAAAGACAGACCTGATATGTGTCTTCTGAACCAATAGTTTGATAAATAACATATTATTACAAACTATAAAATACTGAAAGGGAGTCAGTTACATTTGTTTTAAGTATTTCTAATGTTTTGTTGTGACAAAATTTTGAAAAAGCAGCATATAAGCTACTTAAAAAAAAGTCTCTATATTTATCTCGCTGGATGTTGAGTTTTATTGGTACACAGGGAGGGATTTTTCCACATTAACACCATTATTTACGATTCTGTTATGACATGCCTTGAGCTAATCTGATTCCTCCACTGAGAGTATTCTCCTGAAAGTATAACACAACCACCCACAGCGTCCAATAAAAAACCACCTGTTCTGAGCTGTGCTCAAGCCAACACTTGCAGAGCAAATGTTTTATGAGAGGAGGGATGTATGGAGGGAGAGAGAGAGAAAAGGAAAGGGAGAGAGAGGGAGTGAGAGAAAGAGAGAGAAAGAGAGATACGGAGGGGGCAGAAAGAGAAAAAGAATGAAAGCAGGACAGAATAAAGAACGAGAAAGAGAAAATAAGAGACGGAAAAAGAGAGGAAGAGAGTGAGAGAGAGTGGTATGAGAGAGAAAAACAGAAAGAGTGAGAGACAAACAAAAAGTGGAAAGAAAGAGAATGAGAGAGAGAAGAAAGATAAAATGAAAAAAGATAAAACAAGTCCTCTCTGAGGAAATTTCTTTTTAACGCCACAGAAACCACATGTAGGGCCCTTCAGGTCATGTTAGCTGGGGCTGTGTAATCGCACAAACACACACACACACACACACACGCGCACACACACACACACACACACACACACACACACACACACAAACACACACACACACACGCACACACAAACACAGACAAACAAACAAAACCCCTCC
>JBBJLS010070736.1:0-11651 GCA_037577275.1 Bryconaethiops microstoma | reverse complement strand
TTTTATTTTATTTCTATCAGATTCTATTTAGACTTTATATTAGACTTTTTATTTATTTTATTACTGTATTTTATCTTTTTATTTTATTTTACACTACTACTCTGGTGTCTTGTATCTCTCTGTGTCTGTGTGATGTGGCAGTCACCACATAAACAATTTCCTCTGGGATAAATAAAGTTTTCTGATATATAATTTTTATTTATTTATTTATTTATTTTACATTTAAATGTATTATTCTTCCTGCTATTTCAAAATTGCAGTGGGCTGTATTGTCATTTTGGTGACTTTGTTCAGTCTTAGTCAGAACCTACAATACTTACATTGTGACGCCTTTCCCACTGCGTCCTTGAAACCTTTCTGCTCCTGGTATGTTAATTATGCTCGTACCATCAGTGTAGAGTAAAAAGTGGGGGACACCTTGCAAATTGTTGAAGTCCTTCATTTTTTTGTACAGCAGCTTTGTGGAAGTGCTCAGGATCCAACTCTGGATTAACTACAAGAGGGAGGACAGGTTTTAGTGTTCCATCCTTCAGTTGGATAAGGGCTAATAAAATCAACCAAGAAAAAAGCTACTGTAAACGGGTTCACTGACAATACAAATACATGATGGAATAAACTACAGAAAAATCATTATACTACACCAGCAAAAGTTACCTTTACACTGCTCTTTTTCAGGTATCTTTTTTTTTTTTACTTTTTGAAACATTATTGTCTTTCCTACATTGCACACATTTTACTGTGCTTCCGGGTTCAAATTATAATAAAATTTCATTAGAGTACATCGATCACTGATAATCTTGTTGTTCAGACATCTTGTGTTCAAATGTATAATTATACTATACAGTACAGTCTCATTGTAATTTAAAAATGAGTAGTCATTGAAACGCTACCTTTTTTGCCATTTTAACAGTTTTGCTGGGCTTATCAGCATAACACAAGATTTTTATGTCCTTGCCACATAAACTGCAAAATGTTGTTGGCAAATGCAGACTGAATCCACAAAATTTACAATACATTGTACTAAAATAAAAAAAATAAAACAAATGAAGTACTATTAGACAATTACCCAGAACCAGGGACCTCTAGATTTCGTCTACCTATTGGGCACCAATTTCGTGGATGCCAAGAATGAGTCCACAAGACGAAGCACATATCTGTCACAAAGGCAATGCAACATTGTGATGAACGAACCCTACTCAAGTCATGTAGACGGAGTGTAGGAGCACCAGTCATAGCCGCCGGGGCTTTTCTCTGTTGTGATGTCTAATGCAGGGCTGGGAGTCTTGAGAAGAAAGGTGAAATAGAATTGCTGCAGCTTTTTTTCTTGCACTAAATGCCTCAGGATCTTTGTTTTTTGGGATTACGTGGTTGGCTTCAGTTAGTTCCTGCTGCGCAATACAGTGAAAAGTTAGAACGAAATTGTTACATTCGAATGCTTTAGCTCCCTCCGACATGGCACAAGTTTAGTATTCATGAGACAATACATGTTTAGTATGTGTTTGTCTTGAATTTTCATATTCTTTCTTACGCTAAGTTACTATACAATGGTGATATATTAAGCTAATATGTGACACTAGATGAGGAGGTAAAGCATTTTATTTATGCTCTACCCAGCTCCAAGATTTCAATAAATCAAGAAATCCATTAGCTTTCTCAACCATATTTTGGTGGGGATGCTACAGTGGAAAAAGCTGCAGAGATCACAGCCTTTTTCTGTCACCACAAGGGCAGCTTTTCTCAAACATAGCCTGACTCACAACCCAGTTCCTGAATAGCCGCAGGGTCACCACACTAGCAGAAAACCACATAAAACAAGGAAGATCTTTGTACCCCTGGGCCCACACATAACTAATAATTACCAACATACAAACTCTTGTAAATACCTTCGGTAATTTATTATGGTATACATCGGTTACCAAATACACTAGAAGGCTCTCTTCCTTGTTGGCCATATGCACCAGGTCTGGTGTGTATCTGCAGGCACTCTACACACCAGACTTGGTCTTTGTATTTTAACTGGAATGAGAGAGTGGGGCAGTTCACATCATTTGTCCCTATGTCACAGTTCCCAATGCAAAACCCAAACATCAATTAGCCCCTATATCCCTCATAGCTTTGAAGATTATAAGAGAGGAGGTGGAGCTGCTGCACTAAAATAGGTAAAATCAGGTAAAAGCTTGCGGGCACACCCTGCTGGAAGACCAGGGGTCATGGGCATAATTTTGTTTTGGGTGAGCAGTGGGGGTGTGGAAGTTATAAGTTTACTTATTGGGGTCGATGTGAATAATTCTCAATGCAGAAGGCAACCTGGTTCTCTTGTGGCATCAATGAGGTGACACTGGAGATGAAAACAAACGAGGCACCGGCACAGCCTCCACGCTGAAAAGTCTCATTATCCTCAAAATCAAAGGCAGAGCACAAAAAAGCACTTCTCTTTGCCCGACTCTGCTATGATTGGCACTCTAGCACTCTCTAAAAGGATGTCTTCAAAGGTGCTTTTGTCTGCCGGTGCTGTGAAAAAGTGGGGGAGGGGAGGCAACCAATAAAAAAAAAAAAAACACTAATTTTGCCCTGTCAGTGTTGTAGGCTAAGTTGGAATGGTCCAAGACTGATGGAGTAGAATGGGATGGGGTGGAAAGCTTGCAGTAAGATAGGATAGGACAGGACAGGGTGAAGTGGGACTGAGTGTATTAGGATGAGATTTGGTGGGTTTGAGGTTGAATAGGATGCAAAGGCTGGAATGAGATATGGTGGGCTACTAAGGTATGAGGTAAGGTGTGGGGAATACATGGGATAGGCTAGGACAGTGTTGAGTTGAATAGTGTGAATTAAGGTGAGATAGGGTGGGAAGAATAGGATAGGATGAGGTACGGTAGGACTGCGTCAGGGTTTCAGGTGCTACATGCTACAGTGCTCGGCAGTGGTTATCTGTTAATGACACAAACCCAGAAGCATACTCTGTTCAGCACTGAGGTAAAAACAAATGTTTTTTTCACAATGGAAGTTATTGCAACACATTATGCATTTCTGAAAATCACCTCCACTCACTGTTATGGCATTAAGTGAAATTAAAAGGGTGGTGGTGGCCTAGTGTGTAGGATACTTGTCTCTGGACCAAGAGATCATGGGTTTGAATCCTACCTTCAGCAAACCACCAGTGGGTGCAAGATCCTTAACCCCAAGTTGCTCCAGGGAGACTGTCCCCTGTAGTTAGGGAATGGAAGTCACTTTGGATAAAAGCATCAGCTAAATGCCATAAAAATGATCAACTACATAAGTTAGCCAGTGCCTTGCACATTTCACTTCATCATTTTACGTCCTAAAGGTCTTCCTTCAGCTCTACTGTATGCCTGTTCTCACAGTAGTTATGAGGGCTTACACAAATTATACACACAATTCATTGTTTACACGATTGTATATTTTATTAAGTGTGTAAACTATGTTGCATATGTGTAATGGTACAAAACAAGGCACAGATCCTTTGACCCTTATAAATGCACAAGCAAAAAGGTGGAGGCAATAGTCTTATATAAAATAAAATAGTTACTTTATTAATGACCAAATCTAAAAGTTACTAAGCACTGGATGTCAAGTATTTATATTCATCACACAGTTTGTTCCCTTTTCCCACATTGTGTAAGTATATACTGCAATCCAGCCCCCCCCCCCACTGGACCCACAATGCTTAGCAAATAGCCACTCCACACACATCCTAAGGTAGTCAGCACACATATTTATTATTTGCACAGCAAACAAAATACATACAAATAAGAAAAGCAATAAACTAAATGTGTAAAATTCACAATTTAAGAAGTGCTATAGATTTCATGGAACACACGTTAAAATATGCAATTCGATAAATGTGCGACACATGCAATTCAGCCGATGAAACTAGAACACGACTATGTTAGGACAGTGGCGGTATTCTAGACCTCAGAGCAATGATTCCCTAATAGACAATTAGCACGTATCATTAAATGGGGAGTAGGCGAGCAGCCATCGACAGTCTCTGTAACTGGGAGGGAAGGAGAAAGAGATGGACAACAAAGACAATCAATATGCGTGAATTTCAGTCCACACTCACAACCCAGCCCCACTCCAAAGTCACTGTAGAATTGCGGTGGTTGCCACCAGCAGCAGGCAGTGTGGTAGCGGCTTAAAGTCCACACCATTGTTCCAATTTGTCGTCTGACCACTCCAAGCAGTTCCAAGGGAAAACAGGCAACCGGGACTGACGAGAATAGCGTGCATTGAATACTCAATGCCCGATTATCCACGCTTGGCCACTTTCCTTTTCTGATGAGAGTGGCATACGTTGAAAGCTCATTGTCTGATTATCCACATTTGGTCACTTTCTTTATCTGACAATAGTAGCATGCATTGAGCATTCGTTGTCTGATTATCCACATGTCGGGGAGGTTGTTGGTCGTTGTACAGGCCCCTCATCTTGGGAAGGCTACTGGTCGTCATGGAACATACACACAGTTGATTTTTCAACACTGCTATCAAGGGGTGGTGGCCTAGTGGTAGGGTACTTGCCTCTGGACCAAGAGGTCATGGGTTCAAATCCTACCTTCAGCACCACCACTGGGTTCCTGAGCAAGTTGCTCCAGGGAGACTGTTCCCTGTAGTTAGGGAATGGAAGCTTTGGATAAAAGCGTCTGCTAAATGCCGTAAATGTAAATGTAAGTACAATTACTCAGAAGACGAGAGTGCCTACAACCCATAGCTTGTCAGTCATTACCGTGCCTTTCATCAGGGTAGCCGCTACAAAACTCACATTGGTCCATGTAAACTCACAATAATCTCACTATTAATCACTAATTAGAAGCTTCCATTTTTAGATAAACTGTGCCATTAGCAAAAACAGTATTGTTGTTTTGAACCAGACTTTGAGTAGGCAGAGTTTTCCAATACCAGTAGGCGCTAGATCATCATAGATTTACCCAATTACTAAGGGAGCAAAATCCTTAAGAAGATCCGGGGATTAGGAAGAAAAATTTGGCATAAAAGCTGAATTTATTGGTCCATTACCATTTCAAAACCTCTATTATTTATTCATCCCAGACATAGGACTTTGAGAAAAGGAGAGCTTACAATATGACAGGACTTTACTCAATGCAGTATAAAAATTCATTTAAAAATCTATTAATAAATAAATCAATAAATAAAACTCTTTTCTTTTCACAGAGTCCTGACATGATCCTGGCCAACTGTTTGCCCAGCGTAGCGTGGTGGATGAACCCAGTCATGGATTTATCATGAGAGAGTTGGTAAACCGTGCGGTTGTTCTGAGAACCCTCTCAGCAGAGAATAGAGATTCCCACCAGGAACCTGTGTACTCACACATAGTGTATATAAACAGCGAGAAAAAAACAGAGTACTCACGGTACCAGCTGGAGACGAGATGAGTTGAGTAGCGAATGGACTCAACGTCTGAGCACTGGTTGCTTATCACTTCCTTGTTTATATATCATGTGACACGCATAATTTCCAGTGCCACGTGTGCATCACGTGACTGGTGTGCATAACAAGTCCTGGACGAACATGCATGAGCTGACTGGGCCATGCTTTTACAACATTTAGAACCGATTACTGGATGAAACAGTGAATGCACCTTTACTTCAAGAATTTTCTAATATGAGTCTCTTTAAGAAGTGAGGCAAAAAGATTCAAAATGGTAAAGTGTAGTAGTATGGTCGTCACAGAATTAGGAGACCAAACGATACACCCGTGTAGTGTGGAGGATAAACCCAATCGCAAAGTCACACGAGAGAGTAGATAATCCATGTGCTTTGATCTGGGAACACTCTGACAAAGAGTGTTCTCATTCACACACAAGGAGTGGTATATACGAGAGTACTCAACAAACCCTGTCACCTACATGTAACAATCGCCCTGGAGGGTGCTGGTGGCAATGTTGAATGGTATACCTGGCATTGGCCCACTGAGCTTGGTCCCAGAGCTGGCACCGGCAATTGTTGGGCTGATGGTACATCAACCTCCAGCTCTTGATGTTCGAGCATCGGAGGTTGGAAACTGTAACAAATAGACAGACTATGTGCTCTAGAACTAACTCAGTGGTTATTTTGGCTGTGGGGAGTCCAGTAAGTGGCACCAGCTGCACAGCCTTGGAGAAATGACCCACGATGGTTAAGATGACTTTTTTTTTTCAGACTCCGGCAGACCCGTGATGAAATCCAGCATGATGTGCAAACAGGGGTGCCGCGGGAATGGGAGAGGTTGCAGTTCCCCTGCTGCTGGCTGCACAATCCTGGATGAATTTCTGGACATCTTCGGCCAACGCAGGCCACTAACAAAAAGGCCACTCTGGATGAATAATGAAGTCCGTTGGATCCCTGGATGTCCAGAGAGGGCAGAGTAGTGGCGCCACTGGAGGACCTTTCGTCCAAAGAGTAGCTGGAATGTAGAGTCATCCAGGCAGGATCTCTGCTGGAGGAGGCTCCAAGACGTCCGCCTGGTGGATTTGATCCTCCAGCTCCCATTGCAGGGGTGACACAATGATCTTGAATGGTAAGACGGGCACGGGATCTGTCAGGGGTCCTTCCACTTCATACTGACGGGATAGGGCATCTATTTAATTTAATGACAGATGTAAATTAAACTGCTCAAAAAATAGTGCCCACCGCACCTGTTTAAGGTGTTGAATGGTAAGCAGGTTTTGATGGTCTGTCCAGATGGTAAATGGGTCGACAGCTCACAGTCCCCTACCCTGTATCACTGCTGACTGGGTTTGAATTTTCTGGAGAAGAACCTGCAAGGATGCAGTTTCTGGTCTGGACTTCGCTGAGAGAGAACCGTTCCAACGCCCACATCAGAGGCGTCCACCTCCACAACGAAGGGCTTACCAGCATCAGGATTGAGAAGGATGGGAGCTGAGGTGAAGAGAAGGCACAAGCGATTGAAGTCTTCAATGGCTTGAGGGTTAAGTTGAAGGTGACTGCTGGAGCTGCTTTAGCATTTTGGGAAGGGGCCAATTACGCACAGCATCCAGCTTCCCCTTAGCGGTTATCACAAAACCCAGGAATGTGGTGGAGCACTGGTGGAAAATGTACATTTCCAACTTACAGTATAGTTGGTGGGCCTGTAAAAGAAACACCCTCACATGCAACACGTGTTCTTCTGGCATCCTGGAATATATTAGAATATCATCTAAATAGATAAATGCCCAACAGCCCATGTATGTCCTGCAGCAATGTCATTGATGAATTATTGGAACACTTCGGAACTATTGCACAGGCTGAAGGGCATAACCAGGGTCTCATAGTGTCTGTTTGGTGTTATGGATGCCGTCTTCCACTCATGATGCGTACCAGGTTGTAAGCGCTCCGAAGGTGAAGATCGAAGCACTTGAGAGAGAGCGTCCAGGGCAGTATTGGTGTTTGGAAGCAGGTGCCTATTCTTCACCACAATGCGATTGAGCCCCCGATTGTCGACACATGGATGAGACCCCTGTCTTTTTTCTTTACAAAAAATAATCCAACGGACAGATGGTCCCCTGGCGAATCCCTTCACTAATATACTCCTTTTATGGCTCGTTGTTCTCACTTCAAAAGGGCCGTGGGGAGGTACTGTGCCTGGCAACAGGTCTATGGCCAGGTCATAAGGCTGATGCGGGGGAAGCTGGATGGCACGTTTTCTACTAAAAACCCTAGCCAGGTCACAGTATGGGACAGGAACACACTCCATGTCGGCCTCGAGGGCCTTTGACTCCCCTGGCCATGTCCCAGCCTTCACTCGGAGACCTAGATCCTGACAGGTTGAGCCCCGCTGGATGATGACATGTTGGGTACATGAGATTAAAGCGTCAGGACTGAGGAGCCAGGGGAATCCTAAAAGCAGGGGAGGAGAAGTGAGGGAAGAAACAAGTAACTGAATCTGTTCAGTGTGCTCTTTGATGGTGAGGGAAATAGGGGAGGTTTGGTGGGTAATAGGGCTGTTGGAAAGGGGCCGACAGTCAATGGCAGTGATGGTAATAGGCTAGGATAACACCTCTAATCTCACATTCAGCTGGGCAGTGAAAGCATGATCAATGAAATGACCAGCTGCACCCGAATCAACAAATGCAGCTGTCGCGATCTGTTTGTGCCCCAACTGGATGTGAGTCTGAACAATTGCATGGGAAATGGAGGGTCTGGTCTGTTTGTTTCCTGGACGGAGAGGACAGACGGCTTGATTGTGCTTGGGGGAGACGCAATAGGCACACAGACCTTTGCGGTAGTGCCTGTCACTCTCCTCAGGAGTCAGAGAAATGCGCCTTAACTGACCAATAAAGACTCTACGGAGGGGGGGCATTGATGGTTGGTGGACGGGTCTTAAACTCCACAGCATACTGACTGATGGACCACTCTCCCTGATGAAGGTGATTCAGCTTAGTGCTGGTCTTCACGTCGCTATCTGGATGTTGAAACATGGCCCTGAGTTGGCGGGTGAACTCTGGATATGAATGAGCCATGTCCACTTTCCCGACTGTGGTGGCCCAGTCAACTGCCTGCCTGGTGAGCAGGGAGATGAGAAGTGTGATGCCACTCTGGTCAGTGGTATCCCTGGAGAGTTGGCTTTCTGGATGTGAAAGGGAAATGGAAGAATTGGCCACCACTTGTGGCACCTGACACTCAGCAGAAAGCTCATGATAGGCTTTCTCGAGGGTGGCGACTCGCTGGCCAAGCTCAGTCTGAGCCACAAAGGACTTGTGAAGGGCTCAGTCATTCTATCACAGAATTAGGAGACCAACCAATACACCCATGTAGGGTGGAAGATAAACCCAGTCACGGAGTCACATGAGAGAGTAGGTAATCTATGAGCTTTGATCTGAGATCACTCTCACAAAGAGTAAAGATTCCCACTGTTCTCACACACAAGTAGTGGTATGTACGTGAGTTCTCACCATCCTGAAGAGTTGAATTGGCAGACTGGTGATGACTCAATGACTGAGCACTGCTTACCTAGGTTTCTTGGCTTATATACCATGTGACGCGCCTCATTTCCAGTCCCTCTTGCACGTCACATGACCCGAAGTTTGCATTGTAAATTGTCAATGCAAAAATAAATACAGATAAACAAAATATTGAGGGTTATTGAGACATAACAAGCTACAGTTGCAATCAGAAGAATTCAACTTTCTTCACCTCAAAAGACATTGTGATCTTTAAATCCCACAAAAAATTTTCAATGGTCTTTAAAGCTGGGGATTGGGCAGGCCACTCCAGCACTTTCTTGGATTTCTCAACCAAGCTTTGGTAAACTTGAAGGTGTGCTCAGGATCATTGTCTTGCTGGAAAGTCCAATGATCACCAAACATTGCTCTTTAAAATAACCTGGTATTTCTGGGAATCCATTATGCCTGTTACACAGTCATAATTGACAGTTCCTGCAGCAGAAAAAACATCCGGCATCATCATTGAAGCCTCTCCATGCTTGGCTGTGGGGATGGCATTCTTTTGGTCATAAGTCTGGCCTTTCTCACAACAGGCATACCACTGGTCAGTCCATTTAGTCCCAGAACCGTTTCCCAGAACTCTGCAGGCCAATCTGCAGGCCTACCCAAATTTCTCCTGTCATATTCTAGTCATATTCTTGATGTTCTTTGTGGTAAAGGGTGGAGTGCATCTGTGGCCTAGTTTATTCAGTGCTTGTCTTATAGTTGCCACTGAAGACCTTCATTAGGTCTTCCTGTAGGTGTTTTACAGTAACACTGGGGTTTTTCCTTAGTTGTCCAGACTACATTTTGTCCTCTGACCAGGCAGGTTTAAAGAAGCACTATTAGATTTAAATTAATGCTCCCATTGGTGCCTCTTGGAATGGTAAAGTTTTGGGAGATCTTCTTATGCCCTTCAGGTGCAATGAAATGATTTTCTCTCTCAACTTTTGTGTCCATTGTTTTCCTGGTCAACTCACCATACATCAGTGCTTAAGTAGTCCACATTTGTTCTTTATACCTGTAAGTTATACTTAAATCAACATCTGCTTTTAACTAAGTTACTGCTAGCTAAGTAACACACCTTAAAAAACCCAGTCAAAAAGAAAAAGACATCAGAGGTTAATGCACAAGAAAGGGAAAAACAAGTAAGAGGGTAAGTGCCTGAGGTTTTTTTTTAAATTACAGTAGATTTGTGGGGTTTACATTCCAAGAGCACCCGCAAATTGTGAAAAAACACAAATTATCCTCAAATGCCTATAAATATTTAATCTCGGGTGACTTTAACCGTGGATCTCTGGACTCCACACTGCCCACTTTCACCCAGTATGTGACATGCCCCACAAGAGACAATAAAAAAAACACTGGACTTATACACACCTTGTCCCTGTGTATGAGCCCTTAGTATGCAAGGAGCCAGCAGTCACCCGCACTGTGCAGAGATGGTCGGATGAGAGTGAGGAGGCTCTAAAGCAGCAGCCCCCAAACTTTTTTTGTGAAACAAGTTTCATGTAAAACAATATTTTCACGGAACGGTATAGATACAGCTAAAAACAAAGTGCGTTTGTTTTTTATTTATTTTGGCTAGCTTGTGGGCTAAATTTTTGCTGTACTGTATCACATGAAAATAAAAGATCTTTGATAATAAAATATTTTTATTCTGTTTGTCTGTGCAGCCCGGAACCAAATGACTCATAGAACGGTGGTTGGGGACCTCTGCTCTAAAGGACTGTTTGTAACCTGTGTTACAGATTACATTAATTTCTCCATGGATAACACTGTACCCACCAGGACTGTGCGGTACTTGCCAAACAACAAACCCTGAATCACTCAAGAAATCAAGTCTGTTCTTAAACAGAAGAGGAGGGCATTCAATTCAGGAGACAAGGAGGAGCTGAAAAGTGTGCAGAGACAGCTGAAAAGACTGATCAGGAATGGGAAAGATAGCAACAGGCAGTGGATGGAAAACCAGCTTCAGCAGAACAATGTCAGAGTCTGGAGAGGCCTTAGAACCACCTTAGGCTACAAAGAACAAAACACTCTGCCGGTGGAAGATGTAAGGTGGGTCAATGAACTGAACCACTTTTTCAACAGGTTTGATTAACCTGCCCCCCCTCTCCTCTCATACTGACCCCCAACCACCCTACCCCCCAACCCCCCCCCCCCAAAAAAAGACCTCCAGCACACAATCACCCTGCTCCAGTCTATCTATTTCAGCCATCCACGTTAGGAGGGAAAAGAGGAGGATCAATGCTAGGAAGGCAGTGGGTCCAGATGGCATCAGTTCAAGCGTTGTCAAGTCCTTGAACTGATGCCATCAGATCAACTGTGTGGGGTGATGGGGCACATGTTCAACTTGAGCATGAAGCTGGGGAGAATACCACAGCTTTGGAAAACCTCTTGTGTGGTACCAGTGCCAAAGACCTCATGGCTACAGGTGGACGGCTTTGACATCCAACCTGATGAAGACCCTGGAGGGGTTGGTCCTTGCTCAACTTTGTCCCCTGGTGAGGTCATCACTGGTCCCACTTCAATTTGCCTACTAGCCTGGCACTGGAGTGGATGATGCCGTCCTCCACCTCCTACATTGTTCCCTCTCTCACCTGGAGAACGCTGGGAATAGTGTGTGAATCACATTCTTTGATTTCTCCAGTGCCTTCAACACCATCCGACCCACAATCCTGAGGGACAAGCTGGAGTACACAGGAGTGGA
>JBBJLS010070735.1:0-11651 GCA_037577275.1 Bryconaethiops microstoma | reverse complement strand
TCACACACACACACACATACACACTCATGTATAATATATTATATACACATACACACACTCTCTTCCGGAGTGCACAGGTCTAGAGAGAGGTACACACACACACACACACACACACACACACACACACACTCTCGCTCTCTCTCTCTCTGTATGTCTGTCTCTCACGCTCTCTCTCTCTCTCTCTCTCTCTCTCTCTCTCTCACACACACACTCACACACACACGTGCACACTCTCTCCCCCTCTCTCTCTCCTTTTCTCTCTGTCTCTCTCTCTCTCTCTCTCTCTCTGTCTTTCTCTTTGTCTCTCTCTCTGTGTTCCCCTCGTCCAAAATGGCTGCCCCTTCTTCACTTCCATTTAGTTTTTTTTCTTACTTTCCTTTTTATGGCCCACAACTATAAAAAAATGGGCAAGACCATGTGTGGGGTTTTACACGCCAGGCCCTGTTTTCACAGCCTCAGGAGCAGGATGGCTGCTCTCAGATCAGCTCTTGTGGAAACAGAGGCCATAAATGTGGAGGATTCTGATCTGAGATCAGGTCTGTCCGAGGTTTTCGTTTACACAGCTGTGCCTCCTAAACCACACCCACCACATCCGTCCCACCCACTTTAAGGCCTGGACTGGGTATGTAGTCATGCAAGATATTTGGGTGACTGTTGACTTCCAGTGTTTGATAGTGACATTAGTCTCCCAGCTCTGGTTTCTAAACTAAAGGGAAGGGAAGTCTGGACCCCAGGCGTGTCCAGTTGACTGCGTTTGGGGGAACATTAAGCAGAAAGTCATGTAGGTTCATTTTTTGTTGTTTTGGATCCTGTAAGTGGAGTTTAGAGTAGATGTTTATTCAATTTTTATTGTCATATCTCTTTCCTCTTCTTGATCTTGATGGTACTCTGTTGTTGTAATTCGGACGGTTTTTAATATTTTTGTCTATTACCATCTGTCACATGCATTTTTGTTATTTTATGTCAACTATTTTGTAAAGCGAATAAATAAATATATACATAGAAATTATTATTATTACTATAATTGGTGGTGTTGTTGTTATTATTATTGTGTTAACACAGGGTCAGCATTATAATGAAATATGTTGGATGACAATAAAACAAGTCACTCAGCATTATGTCCTACAGACATTTAAAGTAAAGCAATAAAAAAAAATCAATTCAGAAAAAAACTACAATGAAATAAAAAGGGAAAAGAACGTACATGTGTACATGAAAGGGCCCCTAAAGGCCTAAATTTCTCAGCATTTGAAAAATGTCATAAATAAACAGATAAACAGTAGCTCAGAAAATATTTCAGTTGGAGGAAGCAATCTAAAACAACATTAAAATACTTAACAGGGACGTGGGTGGACGGAGCAGTTTTGTCCATTCTGTTCATTTCATCAATAGACCAGGAGAACCTTCACTAAGTGGCGTCCCAGTGAATCAGAGGTGCCTGGCTCTGGTCCTGGAGGACTGGTGTCCAGCACAGTTCCTCTCTTGAAACACGTTCAGTACAACAGGCAGGTGAGTTCAGTACCAGGGAAATGTCAGAACTGTGCTGGACACCTGCCCTCCAGGACTGAAAGCGGGGACCCCTGGTCTAAACGAAGCGTACATGAACATCAGTCAACGTTTGTCTTGTTCTGAATTCTACGCCTTTGTTAGTAGAATTTCTCTTTATGTAAATATATAGTTTTTTAAACATAATTTTTAACTATATCATAATAGCACTGTCAGGGTGCCGAGTATGTACACAGTCACAGATAGAAGATAAAATGTAAGAATTTCCTAAAGATTAAGGGAACTAAAAGGAAACAATGGGAGCAACAGTAACATAGGAGTCCAATCCGTGAGGACAAAGAATAGTCGAGCAGACACAGGCTTGGTTAGTACACGAAAAGACGTGCAGGCACAATGGCAGCAGGCAAAGCTCGTATTCCGGAAAACAGGCAAAGTTCATAACAGAAAGCAATGAAAAGTCCCAGGGATGATCCACAGAGAGGCGAGAACAAAGCAAGGTCGAAATCAGGTAATCCACAAATGAGGTAAAGGAAAGAGTAATCCAAAGCACAAGAGAAGGAGGACGGAGTGCATCGTCCGGGTATAAACAGTGAACCTGAAGATTGGTTCCAGGTGTGTGCGTGTGGGGAGTGACCGAGGGGCGTGGTCAGAATTCCGGTGGCGTGGTGGGAGGCATGACTGTGGTGGTGGCTGGATCCATGACGAGCACAATAAGCATGTGTACGCATTGTACAAAATGTCTTACTTTACATGGTACCAGACATGCATTTAAGTAAAGATGAGGCCTTTCGTTCCTCCAGTAAACTTCAAACTTTCACTAATTTGACATTGCAGGAGTTTCCTGTTGCAGACCAGCTAACATCAGATTACCAGCAGGGGCTGCAACAGGAGAATGAAGGTGAGTAAAGCAGTATGCAAGTGAGTACAGTTTATTTACTGTATTTTTCCTTTTTTATGAACATCATGCATTACGGCACACTGTTGCGACGAAGGCCGATTTGACCACATCAGCTTTGTTGCTCAGCTTGTCTTTATCACCAGAGGAATCCATTGCTGCTGTTGAAAATGTAAGGAATATGTGTAAAAATATGCTGCGAACATATTTCTAGGGTGTGGTTGACCTTGCATTGACTGGTCTTAGTAGACCTGAATGTTTTTGTTTTGTTTTGTTTTTTTTATTCTGGCTTTTTTAACCCAGTTTCCCTCACAGAGGTTCCAGAGAGGCCCCTTACACCAAATGAAGAAAGGAACTCCAGCATGTCTGAGTACGTATTTAGTTTACAGTCTTGACTCATTCTGTAAACTAAGCATAAAAGAAATCATTACTGAACCAAGGCACTGTCACCTCACTGCAAGAAGGTCCTATATATAGTGGCTATAAAAGTTTTTAATCACTGTAGAATTGTATGATTTATATTATAATTCTGTATGCAATACTGTATTGTTTAAGTCGCCCTGTTGTGTCCCCCCCATAGTACTTCATATTTTATTTTGTGTGTGTATATATATATATAATATAGGTTTAATTACAATTAATTTTCCTTTTTTACCCTCGTTGTTAATCTGTCAAAGTGTGTAGAGCTGCCAAGTGTGTAGAGCTGTCAAATGACGTCCCAGCTTGATAGCATCAATAGGAGGGCAAACAGTCTAAATTGAACTCAAATAAGTAATATCTAGGCAGTGAGAGTCTATTAATTTTGCATGCATTACATTACACATGCAAATAAACATGAATACAGAATGTTGTGATGTTTGTGATTGTATATGTCAGGTTGTTGGAACCTCTAGCAAAACTCTGCTTGGGAAAGCCCAGTATTTACAGTTATCATCTAAAATATCTGATTTATTTAATTAATCCTTCATTAAATTCAGTCAAGTGAGAGTAACGGAATTTAATTGTATTCTGTGAGGCAACAGTTGGAGGAGTTTGTTCTTCTCACTAAGACACAAAAACAAAATTCATTGTTAATAATAATTACCTAAGTGTCAGTGCAGTGTGCAGTTATATATATGTATATGCATGTGTGTGTCATGGTTGACAGAAGCAGCTGTGTGGCGCTCAGTAAGGAGGTTCTGCTGATGTTGATGTTCCGCTGTTTGGAGTGCTCCAGCGAGTGCCGTGTGTGGGGGAAAGGCAAAGGGGGGAATCTCTCTCTCCAGCAGGAGTGTGTGAGCTGCTCTAACTACAGAGTGTGGACCTCCCAACCAGCTGATACACCAAATGATAAGGTAGGTGACTGTGTGTGCGTCTGTGTGTGCGTGAGTGTGTGTGTGTGTGTGTGTGTGTGCGTGAGTGCATGCGTGTGTGTGTGCGTAAGTGTGTGTGTGTGTTAGTGTGTAGGAGCGTGTGTGTATGTGTGTGTGTGTGTGCGTGAGTGCATGAGTGTGAGTATGTGTGTGTGCATGCGTGAGTGTGTGTATGTATGCATATATGTGTGTGAGTGTGTATGAGCGTGAGTGTGTGTATGTGTGAGTGTATGTATGTGTATGTGTGAGTGTGTGTCTGTGAGTGTGTATGAGCGTGAGTGTGTGTGTGAGTGTATGTGTGAGTGTGAGTGTGTGTATGTGTATATGTGTGCGAGTGTATGTGTAAGAGCGCGCGTGTGTGTGTGTGTATGAGCGTGAGTTTGTGCATGAGTGTGTGCAAGTTTGTACGCGAGTGTGTGAGTGTGTGTGTGTATGAAAGGTACAAGAAGGTATATGACATACAAGAAACAAATCTTTGGTTTTATACTGTTTCTTTAATTTATCAACAATCATTTGCAAACTGGGTCTGTGCTGTGTGTTCCCAGATATAACCATAATCATGCTTCTGGGTCCTGGGTTGTGTTCCTGTCCAAAATAACCTCAAACCTAAACTTATTGCAGTGTTCACACGTCTTCAAATAAAAATGTTCACACGTCTTCAAATAAATGTATCTTAAATGACCTTTTGCTGAGATTGTCAGCTGCTAGGTCTCGTATGCTACTACTATTAATAATAATGATAGTAATAAACATATATATTTATAATTAATCTTGAACGCTTGTGTATAGTACCTTTCATACAAGAAATGCAGCTCAAAGTGTTTTACAGCAAATAAATTACATGCACACGTGAGTGCTTTACATGAAAACACAATAAAATTAAACAGACAATAGAAAATTGACAAATGAGATGAATTATCTGTGGGTAGTGTGTTCTATCACTTTAAGTCGTATTTGGCGAAGACTTCATACTTGATATTCTTTCTTTTTATGGCTGTGGTCTCTGATTTACTGTTATTTCTGAGGACAAGAACCTCCTGAAGTTTTGCCACGCCAGTAGTTCTGTTTAGCCAGGTCTCCACTAAGAACATCCAATGCAAATTTTTTTCAGCGATCAGATGAATAATCAAAAAGGGTTTTCAGACCATAACCTGGTGTTAAAAATGTAATTTCAGCTGAGTGGCTCTATAACAGGACAGGAGCCTGCTTGAGGCTGAATGTTGACAAATGTAAGATTTCTGTAGTTGCTCATATGTCCTTCTAGGATTTCAGTTTGCTCTGCCTGTGCTAATGAGATTAAATGTAATTATTTTTCCTCTTCTAGTTCTTATGTAAAAAAAAAAGAACAACATAATTAGTGTATAAGACTGATATAATTGCTCTTCTTGTTTTCCAGATAGCTCAGGTGTCTGTAGTCCTATCAAGTGATGATGTGTGTCTTCAAACATCTGGTGATGCATCTATTAACCAAGAAGAGTCAAATGATGAGGATGTTCTGAACTTATACACGGAAGCGGAGGATGAGGAGTATAACTGCTCACAGCCGGCGAGTCAGGACAGCCTTGAGGTGCAGGAGGAGAATGTAAGTGTAAGAAGTTTAAACTGGCATTGTTTAAACTTTCGTTTTTACCCCGTTCTTCTCAAAGATAGCAACCTGAAATGTGGTAGATCTCTTACCTGTCTCTCTATTTGTTGCATACTGTCAACAAAGGGGGCCTTTTCATACTCTGGGTTCTGTAGTCAGCAGTAGTTACAGTACAACAAATTCTCTATTAAAGGAACGGTTTGACCAGATATCAAATCAGTAAAAATCACCTTTCTCTTCAGCCTAGACATAGTCGATCAAACAGAATTTCTTTTATTAGTTCGTTCTGCTGCAGTAAGCAAATTTCAGACAGGTATCTAATTGGACTGTCACTGTTTTATTAATCTAGACATAAGTGATTATTCAAGCATATACATGAACGTTTTCAGTAATTACAGTACTACATTTGTAACTGTCCTCTAGTTCCCACGCTATCCTGAAACTACAAAACTACATATTTGTATTCATGAGATCCTGTTAGTTTGGGTTTCCTCTCTTTCAGTGAAGCTCAGTAAGCGATTTGAGGGCTATTAGCTTCCCCTTGAGGGGGAAGACTGCTGAACACACCTTTTGAATGACCTGTTGATGCTTTAAACTACAAATACTAAGAATTTCTCAGTAACTTTCATTTGCATTATTTGTTATTGGTCAAATTTTAACCAATTTCAATGAAGCAGTCTAAGCAGATGCTGTGTAATTTGTTTTTCTCAGGAGACGTCTGTGGTATTGTTGGAAGATGAGGAAAATGTTGAGGATGTTGATGAGGCCTTGAGTGATATAGAAGATAACGCAGAAGTCGACCCAGCAGATTCAGAGTACTTGCCAAGTTCATCGGATAAGAGCTCAGAGAACTCTGAAGAAGACGAGCTTGATGATTCATCCACCTCTGAAAAACCATTCCAGAGCACCTTCAAATCACATCATTGGTGTTTGCATTGTGAGGCTTTTGCTGGAATTTCCTGCATGATTAAGAAGCACCGAAGGGTCTATGGTTGTCCACAATGTGTTTCTGAGGACACTGAGGAGGTCCAGTGTTTGGAGGACTTGCCTGTTCGCTTTGACAGTAGATTTAGCTTCCATAAACATGCCATTACTGTACACGGTGCTCCAGAACAACCACCTGAGTTCAAGACTTGTGAAGACTGCAGTAAGTTGAACAGGGTGGAGGATGAGCACCATGTTTGTGAATGCAAGCTCAAGCCTTTCTCCTGTGAGCTGTGTTCAAAACGTTTCTTCACAGAGAATGGACGAAAGGTCCATTATCGCAGACTCCACGGGGACTATACGCACTTCTGTAAATACTGCATGATAAACTTCTCCACGAAACAGTCCAAGCTTCAACACGAGCAGGTTCACAACACACGAGGTCTACCGTACAGCTGTCCAAGCTGCTCTATGAGATTTAAAGACTTCCATGAACGAAACAATCACCTCAAAAGCCATGGAGGCCACAAAGGGTACCTCTGTAGCACATGTGGCATGAGGTTCTCCAAGGCAACGAGTTACGAGAGACACCTCCTCATCCACTCGGGAGAAAAGCCCTACAGGTGTGAGGTGTGCGAGCGCTCCTTCAACCAGGCCGGACACCTGAAGTCCCACATGCGTCTCCACACAGGAGAGAAGCCCTTCATGTGCGAGCAGTGTGGAGAGTGCTTCAACCACAACGTCAGCCTGAAGAACCACCTGCTGCGACAACACGGCATCGACACTAAGTATCTGCCCACAAAGGAGGGCAAACGCGTAGGCAGACCATTCAGTGATGTTCCTCTGAAAAGGAGGTTCAAGGAGTATAATATGAGCATACAGCACTGCTCTTATGCTCCTCCTGACATTTTGGAGGGTGAGGACTTGATGCGTGATCCAGACTCAGACACCCCAGAAGAGAGCCAGGAGTCATGCTTTTGATTCAGAAGAAGCAAGAAGGAAGTGTGAGGAGGATCATACAAAGGAAAGAGAAAGGTGACCCATGTGCAGGTTCATGGTCATGCGTAGACTGAGCTCTGATGTACCCAAGCCCTATAACATTTAGTGAGTGAGTGCTGATGTGACTGGAGACTGGTTGTTCAAGACACTTTGCTCAACATTGGGTTATATTTTTAAAGTTCAAGCTCTAAACAGACTTCTGTAAGTAACCTTTCTTTGGTATTTTATTACTGTTCATTTTTCGTTACATCAGAGGAGATTCTCAAACTGTAGCTAAACAACAATTTCTCACTAAAATGTTCTCTTTGTTCTTCGTTGCTCATTTGAAAAGAAATTCAGTTAAAATATGTTGTAATTTTTGTTGTTTTTGCTATACAAAAATGTGTATTTGCTTGGGGTTTTTTTTGTTTGTTTTTTTGCTAGATTCACTGTTTGTGCACTTTTGTTGTATTAGAACCTAGTATAGTAAGAACCCTGTCTTCTTCAGAGGTTAGTTAAGCCTTCAGCTATTTTTTATTCAGTGTTTTGAGACAGGTACATAAAGTCTTTGTTAAGAGCAAATGTATGAAGTGTAGATTTTCAGTGTCTGTACTACTTGTTCTACAGTTTGGCCATATGCCAAAAATATATCACACACAATACTGTATGAAAATTTCACTACAAACAGTATGTCACAGTGTATATTCTGAGACCTCCCATATATTGGAATGGACAAAAAGAGCAAATAGTGCCACGCTTAAAAAAATATATAAATTATTAATAATTGAGTCCAAATTATTTTTATTTAGTGTTTCACACACTGTGGTGCACTAAATCCAATTAAACACCAACAAATGTTCAAAGCAACAAATATACTGTGCACAAGTCCTATTCCACCCTTTTACTTTTTCACTCAGTCATAAAGTAGAGGTTCTTAATTTTTTCATTTTCAGAAAAAAAGCAGGAAGCATGTAATTACTAGAAAATCACACAGAAGTCTTAGTAAGTAAACATAATATAAATTATTTTGGAATTTGTATTTGTCCACTCAACAAACCCAACAAAACTGCTTCAAAAACTTTCATTGACATTATACCCACCCCTCAAAGAGGCACTCCTTCACACAAGCAGCTACATACACACACCTCAGCTGCCACACCATTTTTTCTCTCATGTAGACTTAAACTGACTAAAGCAGAGATTTCTGAGATCAGATAGAAGATCATCCACTTGCATAAGAAAGTAGAGAGTCAAGAAAAAAGTTTCTAAACCTGGAGTACCTGCTCCAGTGCAAGACCTGGTAGACCATCACAACTGTCTAATTCAGATGGACAGCACTTAAAGTTCTTTGAGGACTAGAATCAAGCTTCGCTCTTACTTCAGATCTGAAAAATCCACGGGTGCCTCTGTCTATTTTTCCATTGTGAAAAGGCAACTCAACACGGAGTCTGAAAGGATGTGTAGCTGATTCAAGAACCCGTTACTGAGAAAAAGAAACAGACAGGAAAGGAGAACATGTGCACTAAAGCAACTGTACTGGACATCTGAGGGGAATGTTTTAAGCACTGTTGGTGCATTAGCTTGGGTTGTGAGAAGAAATAAGTGCAGCAACCTTGGAGAAACATCCTTTCAGATTTCTCTGAAAAAGAATGGAAGCCATAATAAAGATAAAGGGTGGACACACTTAACACTGAACCATTTGATATTATATTTGCATTTGTTTTCTGGTGAAACTGTTTTATGCATTTTCCCTA
The DNA here is from genome assembly GCA_037577275.1 of Bryconaethiops microstoma. Taxonomy (NCBI): domain Eukaryota; kingdom Metazoa; phylum Chordata; class Actinopteri; order Characiformes; family Alestidae; genus Bryconaethiops; species Bryconaethiops microstoma. The sequence continues at coordinate 2,657 of JBBJLS010070735.1, read as the reverse complement.
ATTCAGAATATTAATGACTGTTTTGGAATGAAAACTATTTGAGGGTGATCAGTGACTCATGCATTGTACTGGAGAGCCGCCCCATAGGCTCAGGAGCGTGACCTACATTGTACTATTTCACACCATTTTACAATTACTGACTGCAAATCCCTGACCGCTTAAAGCTATTTATAAGTTTCTCAGACTCCCTCCATCCTGAATGGTGCATCATTCTCTGTGACTGACAGCCTCATGAGCCAACCTAGCAAATATGTGTACTAGTAACTGCACTATCATTTGTTTCTATCTTCTTTTAACACTTACTGTTCTCAATGCCAATGTGATACACAGAGATCCCTCAGTAGCTCGAAACTTTAGAGAAACTTTAAGAGCCAGGGAGTCTCTAAACAAAAGCTCCTCAAATCTTTGAAACTTTGATTCTTGATGATTTTTGATGAACCAGACTTTTCTTTCAGAAAGTGAGTTGGGCAAAGTGTTTCAGAAGCTTTAATGAATCCGAAGTCCCCATCTACATTACTCTACCTTCATAAAGCTAGTCTGTTCTTCATGAAGCCTTCTGTGTTGTTTTTTTATGTGTCTCAACATTTGCCTAAAATTTCCATGTGACCTACATTAGAAAACCACAAGCTAGACTTGCACCGCAGGGTCAGCACAGCTCCAGAGCGGCAGAGAAGGATCACAGTTTGTGGTATCGGTGTTGTGTTTGACAGTAAGATCTAACATCAGTTTCTCCTTTTGATCACCAGAGAACTTACCAGATTTTCTTCCATTTGTATCTTTTTTTTTTTTTACTTGTACATAATCATAACAGTCTTTTGGAACACTTTTCTCTAATCTTTAATAAATACAACAGAATAAAATAAGACATACATTTTTTAAGGCTGTAGTAACTTGTCATTTTTTATTCTTTCGAATAAATGACTCAAAACATCTCAAAGCTGACACTATAAGTTAAAATAACCATTACCAGAGGAAATAGAAGACAATTTTATTAGGAAGAGGAAAAGAAAAAAGTTTCGGAAAACAAGTTCAAAAAAGAATTAAAAGATAAGAGAGAAAATGGGACTCCGCACAAAACCTGGTAGGCAGTCAAAACTGTCCCAGTCAGATAAACAGCACTTAAAGCTTTGAGGAGAAAATCAAGCTCCACTCTCAACTTAAGTCTAAAACATTCCACAGGTGCTTCTGTCCATCCTTTCACTGTGAGAAGGGTGTGTAGCTGTTAAAAAAGCTGGTCCTGAGAACATATCTGAACTAGAGTGTCCAGACTTGACGTCTCCGAGGAAGGTTTTATGGACTGATGTGTGTAAATTTGTTGTTGGGATTATCTTTGATTGGGAGACGAAGACTAAACTTTGGAAAAACTTCCCTTCAGATTTCTCTGAAAAAGCTGAAAGTGATTTTCCTGGAAAGAATGGAAGCTGTTATAAACATTAACATTGGCTCTGAACTGAACATCTGGGAAACTCATTCCGAAACAAACCACAAATGTTTGAAATAATCAAAAGCTTTTCTTTTGTTTGATATTACTGTGTAATAGTATCGGTTAAATTGGTTTCTACAAATGCATATAAGGAGGATATTGCATATGTATCTTGTCTTTCACAAATCTGATTTGAAATTTCTTGCAAGTGATGCAAATTCTTTGCCATGTGTGAAGATCCCAAATATCTTCAATAAAAAAATATCTTCCAAAAAATGCAAGCAAATCCAGTGAATCCATCTCTCATGTCCATTCTTCTCAATATCCCAAGCACCTCAAATCACTGGACTGTTGCTTGGACATGTAACTTCTGATGCTCGAAGTCCATGGTTCTCAAAGTGGGGTCGTGGGCTATAAAACCAGGGGGTAGCTGAAGTTATTTTTTAAATGTCATGACATTTAACAAGAGGCTTTTGGTGGACCATAACTCACATCTGAGGTTCTTTTAGGAGCCATGACTTTGACATGAGCTCCAATATTGGCTCAAATAATGGTTAAACAGATGGTGTGTATCACCATATTTACTTACATTGAGGTTTGTTAAGTTGGTGCAAAAGAAAAAAAAACAGACATTTTAAAAATTACTTTTTATTTTTAATGAAGAATACATTTACAATCTCATTTTTACCGTCAGAACCTTTTACAGTCTGCACTAAATCTAATTAGACAGGGACAATTATGTCCCTGCTTCCTCAGTTGTCCAGTTCTAGCATGAGTTCTTCATTGCAGGAGTGGAGTACGTATGTTTTAATAGGAACTAATTCTGTTTTTTGGAAACTTTGATCTTTACTTCGGAAAATGATAGAAATTCATTGGAAAAGCACAAACCCCCAAGCATCACTCTGAAATAAGGCTGGTTTCAGGTGTTGTTAAGTGGTTGCTATAGTATCTCAAGTGGTTGCTAAGGTGTTGCTGGATGTTGCTATGTAATACCAGGTGGAGTCTACGGTGATGAGAGCAGGTTGCTATGGTGTCCCAGTTGGTTGCTAGGGTGTTGTAAGAGGGTTGCAATTGTCCACAGTACCAAAAGGTCCTGGGTGCTGAATAAATACACCTCTGGAAAAAAATTAGAGGCCACTGCAAAAATCAGTTTCTCTGGTTTTATCTTTTATAGGTGCAAGTATTGAACTGAACAGCTTTGCCTTAGTTTTTAAGAACTGCTGACAATATTTCT
>JBBJLS010070734.1:0-11651 GCA_037577275.1 Bryconaethiops microstoma | reverse complement strand
CAGTCAGCTACCACTGTTTCTTCAAAAACACTTAGTATATGATTATTATATGCTAATTATACCACTATCATGCAATAAACAATTTCCTTCGGGATGAATAAAGTATTCTGATTCTGATTCTGATTCTGATATATAACTAGTTTCATCACAAAAACTGTACGTGCTAGGGAAAACTAAACATGGATTTGAAATCAGCATGAAAAACACTACAAAACCCACAGAAACTTATCTCTGATGATTTTGACCTGTTGACCGGTGTAATTCTTTTGCATGACTAATGACCTTGGCAGTGTGGCTTTGTGTTATGCTGAGAATCAATGTTCTTTTCCGTTTCTTTTCTGTCCTTTTCATGTAAACAAGATCAAAGCCCCCTTATTGCCATGGCTTTCAACTGAACATTGTGGCTCAGAAACAAGCTTTTCAGAAGAGACTGAAAAACCTTTTTGTTTGTTGTGCTTTAATCAATCAAAAAGACATTTTGCTAGAGATATGAAGGCCTGAAGGGAACGTCAGCTTGCACTGTATGAAGAAATAAGTAAAAAGATATGAAATTAAACAGTAAGTAGTTTATAGTTCTGCTTGATTTCTTAAGAGTTACACACAGCAACTATGGGTCCTTTTGCACCTAAGTTGTTTGGTCTGTATCCTCGGTGTGAAAAATATGGCAAGTGTGAAAGGTGAGGTCTCAGTCTTGATCAAACTGAACCATGTTTTGGTTCGTTCTTTTTTGGATGGTTCAGACCTTTGGACTAATGGCTAGAAGTCGAGTATCATCACCCATTAAACCACAGAAGAAGAAAAAGACCTGGAAGAGAAGTAGAAATGAGCCATGATACCACACAGGGAGAGAAGGAGATTGAATATTTTACTGTAATCCAAAACAAATTCTGAGAGGATGAGAGCGAGGATCTCAGAGGACAGGGGAGAAAGGCCACCTGAAGACAAAGAAACTACTCTGATTGCATGGGCAACTCCCATGCCCAAAGTTGTGGGTTTGAATCCCAGGACTGCCAGTGACACCACTGATAAACCCTTTAGTAAGGTACCATCCCCACGCACTGTATCGGTGTGTTCCCAGGTGCTGTATCGGTGACTGCCCACTGCTTCACTCAGGTGAATGGATTAAATGTGGAAGACAAGTTTCACACAGTTCACACTCGTGATGTGCTGTGTTCACATGCGACTGTCACAATCCGGCCATGTCCAGACAGGGAAAAGGAGGCACAGGCGCAGACTTCCATGATAGATATGATTTATTATGAACAAAACAGAAGAGGAAAACACAAGAACAAGACCTAAGACTGAGAGAGACATCAACTGGATTAAGGTGAGGGACGACCGATACATAAACTGAGGCATAATCAACCTAAATACTTGAGTGACTGAACTGAGGACCCATGACAAGACAGACCTAATCAATTCCTAATCTCTGGCCGGCTGAAACCCTTCTCTCGAAGGCTGACCAGAGATTAGGCCACACCCACAAAGGATACACTAAGAAGTCCAAGGCCCCTAGTGGCCGTAGATTGGAATCGTGACAGTGACAAATGATTCACTTTTAGGTATAAAAGTGTGTGATGGCATCAGAAAAAAAGTGCATTGGCAAGTAACTTTTCCTTTTTTGATGTGAAAAGAAGTAAACACAACCTGTGCAACTCTTCTTTTCAGCATCAGTTTCTTCACTGACTGTGTCACATTTGCTTCTAGAATTTGCTGATATTTAGTGGAATTCACTGTGCAGTGGTTCTGGTGCTATTGACTGCCACGCAACTCCAGTGCAGAAAAGATTCAACCTCAGGCTTATAGTGATTTTTTATTTTTTTATTTTTTTGTCAAATGCTGCTCCAAACATACTTTTAGTGATTTTAGCTAAAGAGTTCAGTTTTTTCTTCACCAGTTTCCAGCACTATCAAAATGGTGCAGGCTTATCTAGATCTCCTTGTGATGACTCTTTAATGCATATCATGTGTGTGCAACCAAGCAGCACAACACAGTACAGTGGCACAAAGCACCATAACTCTAGTGTCAGCTAAACCTTTCTGTGGGCCTTTCAGTGCCATGTGAGGGTTTTGCTTTAACAACTGGAAGGGTGTCCATACTTTTGCACATGCAACAATTAACATTTTTTTCTTTAAGTTAATTAAATACATTCAACAGCATTAACATTTGCAAAAATATTTTCTAAAATAGCTGCAGAGGTTGTGATTGCCCCTTATTACAAAATATGTAAATTGTAAAAATTTGAACACAACTGTATCCATGATACACTTTCTTTCTGCAAAATAATGCATAAAGAATAAGTAAAATATCTCCCCTTTAACTTTAACAAACGTGGCATGGATTGAGCACTTTCCGCAGAATTTTGCACTTTCTGCAGAATTTGTTTATATCAAGTAGCTGCAAGTGAAAAATAATGAAACAGAATGCAAGAAAAAGGGAGTTGAGATGTACACACCATGGGGGAGCTAGGAGGGTTAAAGGCTTGGTATTTATGGCACGTTCACTCATTTATAAGTTGACCCATTTTATGGTCCTGTTCTCCACATCTTCCCTTTAAAAAACAGCTGCGGGAATTTGCAGTTGGGCCTCCCAGGGGAGTGGAGGGTTTAGCCAGGCCTGACCTTAAAAGGGCCTCGCTACCACAGCCCTGGAGCTGGCCTGCTCTTCCAGGCCTGCATGTGTCACGCTTTCACAACGTGATGGTGTGTGTGAGTAAGCATGTGTAATATTGCTATTTTAGTGATCATCAGAGGATGATTAGACCGTAAACTGTGACAAGGACATCCAAGTTGCAATCTATTATCCTCCATCGCCACTTTGCTATTCACATCAGACCCCTATTAGTAACCTAAACTGTATGTCAGTAGAGAAGAAAGGAAAAAAAAAACAACAGATGTTGATGTTAACCACACACAAGCAACGAGAGTGTATATAAACCAGGTCAAAGTCCAAACTTTTAGGCTTGAAAATAAACCGAGGTTGTCATGGAGAGCAGAAAGGCTCTCAGGTCAGCGTTCCTGACTGCATGACATGTTGATGGACTGCTTCTGCTCCAGGCTTCAGGCCAAAACCGACACCCTGAAACGTCAGCCGTAAAACACTCAGACATCTCTATGAGCAGGATGGGCCTGTGTCAAACATACCATAAAACCATGATGTTGCTTTGATCTTTTATTGTACAATATTTGTAAATGGCACATTAACATATTCAACACTCTCATACATATATTCTGTAGCTGATAAGGCTTTTATGTGTTTTTAATGGCAAAAACCTCACGTACCGTCCAGAAAACATAATTCGTTGAGACTTTTGCAATCTTTTAACATTCTTGAACAAATTGTTTCCTGAGTGAAAAGCTTGCGAACAAACCTTTAACGATACAAACCTGTAGCAAACAAACCTTTTGTGCAAATTTTAGTGTTTAGCAAAAAATGGAACATAATATATAATATAAAATTTTCTCTAATTTTTTTTTCTGTAATATGTTAAATTATGGTGTGTGTGTGTGTGTGTGTGTGTGTGTGTGTATGTGTGTGTATACAAAATGCTTTGCAAAAGTCTTGGACAAAAAAAAAGTGGAAAAGTAGAAATGTTTCGCAGTTTGATTCCTGACACCGAATACCGCATGCATTTATTAAACATGAAATTAAAAATAAAAAGCACCTAATCAGAAACCCCTACTTTGTAGCAGAATACAATTAGAGACTCTAGACCATCTGCTGCCATACATAATTTATGTTAGTCACCCTCTAGCCCTTCATTAACAATCGGTTTCTGACCACAGAGCCAATGTTAGCTGGATATTTTTGGATGACAGATCATTCGCTGTATAGTGATGATAATGTATGTAAAAGGCCAAGAAACCCAGTACTGTACCACTTTTCCTTCCAAATGATATCTAACAACTATAGTGAAGTGGTCAGAAACTGACGAGTCATAAATGTTTCTAATAAGGTGGCCAGAGTTGAAGTACAAGGGAGTTTCTAACGAAGAAAGCAGTGAGTGCGGGTGCAGGTGTAGGTGTGGTTGTGTGTGTGTATAGTGGTTTCTCTGACACAAAACTGATTTATCTCATTTGTTTATTCACTTTAAATCAGTTTAGTCTGTGCATTAAAGCTGGGAAATCATCAAACGGTGCTGGACTCCCAGTAGAGTACACACTGTGGAATGACTGGTAGCACATGTATATTATAGTGACAGTTATGTGAGATGTAGCACAGTGCTGCATAATCCAGTGGAACAGTTAGCAGGGCCTGCGCTGTGTCTTCAAATGTGTCTTGTCCACACATTGTTCCCGAGGACACAGCCAAGTCCTTATGATTAACTGACCATTTGGAGGTGAACCTTTGATCCAGGAGAATCAGAGGCCTGGGTCTTCAGACACTGACCAGGTGTCATCCTTACTTGTAACATGCAGTTCATGACACAATGCCTCAGGACCAGAAAGAAGTCAGGTCTTTCAGTCTAGGAAAAAAAAAAAATTGAAGCTTAATTAGAAGTGTTACTCAGTTTATGGCTGAACAAATTCAGCTTTAAGAGGTAATCATAGTAGTAAAGGTAATAAGAACAGCAATCAAAACAAGAACAGCAGCAACAATGGGAAGTTTGTACTTACTGAGCCTCAGGCAGTGCTTTGTTGCAGCAAGAGATGCTTTATACCCTTGACTAATCAGAATTTGTCATTTTTCATACTGTGTCAGTTTTTACAAAATGTTGGATAAGGGTTTGCAGTTCACTTGTGAAATGTTCTTATCAATGTATTCTTTTATAGGTCGGAGGAAAGTGCAGCTCTGTCTCAACCTTCTACTGCGACCACATAGTCTTTTTTTCCGTTTGATCTACCTTTCTCTGTGACTGAACTGTAGTCACTCTATATTTACTATCTTGCTTACTCTAGTCTATACTTAAAGGGACATTCCAAAGATTTTTCTAATTTTCTGGATAATTCAGTGACTAAGATTCATAGTGGTCTGACATGAAACCAGATGTCTGTAGAAGCTCCCTCACAGAATATTATCATTTAGATGATAACAGATACACTGCCTGATGCCTGAGACATTTTTAGTACCATCTTCTTTTATGTAGAGATAAAATATATGTGTATCCTTATCCAGGCAGCTTCCCTAAAGCTCTGGTTGTTCTACACTTTCTAAGAGCAGATATGGGATACTTTCAGGCATTTAGCTATGTTTTTATATTCTAGCTATATTTTTATAGTCATTATATGATTTATGAAGGTCTACACACATTTGTCTCATTTCATTTGTACACTTTGCAATTTATATATTAATGAATGAGTATAGGAATGAATATAGGAACGTGGGAACATGCTTTAGATACATTTTGTTCATTAAAATCTCTATGGGGCAATAGCTGTGATGTGATTCTGTACAAAAAAAATCATAGGTGCTTTTCCTCTTAGACTAAATTTACTTCAGTTAAATGTTTGTTAAATTAACTGATGTTCTTATATTTTCAGTGTGAGCTCATTAACCGAAAATATATTTTCCCTAACCTTTTCTACCTATCTTTAGGTGCCATTAATTATGGACTGGACTGTATAATCGTATAGATGTACATGCAGGGCATCGTAAGGCTTAAAATACAGAAAGAAAGTGTTTTCCCCCCAGCATTAAATAGAAAGTCAGAAGAAACATGTAGGGTCACTGGTGGTTTTAGGTGATAAATAAAATGGCTAGATTTCCTGCCCTCTGGTTCATATCACCACTGTAATGAAATCTCACTCAGTAGTTTTCTCTACAAACCATTTCACATTAAAACACTCTGAATGTTTACAGGTCAGTGACTGATTTGTGCAAGGAACTGTCATGTGTGAGCTGTGAGAGAGGAGGCAGAGGGATAGATGTGTATATGCAGGACATTAATAAATAAAAATGCTTTGTGACAGTTATGCTTTATAAGGCAATGACACAAGGTCAAGAAAGTGTGTGTTGTAACTTAAAACAGAAATGTCTTATGCAATGGGGTGGGGGTGCACTTAATATGTGTTTCTCTGACTGCTCTTTATTTTGGGAACTTAAAAAGAAGTTGCATGGATTGTGTTTACATAAGATAAAAACATCTGTTGGAATATCTCTGATCTGTATAAAAAGACCCCCAAATCTTCCTAGACATTTCGGCACTCTAGATCTGATACATGTGTTGAGTGTTCGTTTGGCATTCCTTTGCTGAAACTAGGACTGATGGTGACTAAAGATAATGGAAAGAGACACTGTTTGGTACCTCCTCCTCCTTTTCCTTCTTGCAGGTGGGCTAGTGCTTTTGTGCATGTGTGTGTGTGTGTTTGATAGTGAGCGGGTGTGGCAGTGTTAGAAAAGTGAATTCATCTTGGCTGGTCTCATGCACTGGGCTCGTGGACAGGCTAGTAAACAGTTTGCAGTGCAAGACCCAAGTAAGCTGCACCAGGCCAACTTGCCTTGTCGAGCCTTCCACTGCTTCCTATGGAGCCAAGCCTTAATTGGCACCTTCACCTCTGAGAGAGAGATAGAGAAAGAGAAAGAACAAGAGAGAGGGATGCTGAGATAGAGAAAGAGAGGGAGCCAGAGATAGTGACACCTAGAGAGAGAGAGAGTGAGAGAGAGAGTAAGAAAGAGAGAGAATGACATAGAGAGACAGAGGGAAAGAGAATGAACGAGAGAGACGAGGAGTCTGAGATAGATAAAGAGAGAGAGACAGAGATGGATACAGCCAGACAGAGAGAGAGTTATAGAGAGAGAGAGACAAAGATAGAGACAGCAAGGCAGAGAGAGAGAGCGAGAGAGAGAGAGAGAGAGAGAGAAAGAGAACAAGAAAGAAAGAACAGGATGTAAAAACTCTTGCTCTCATTTTGGGACTTGGTTTGTTATGACTGAGCTTCAGATGGTCAGTGTGGTGCTGGAGAATTTATCCTTCTTGTAAAGACTGGGTGAGAGGAGAACATATTTTTGTTGAATAAACACATTTTCCAGGTTTTTTAAAAAAATACCTCCTGTGTTCTCCCGTGTCCTCCAGCCATCTGTACTGCACTGTACATGCTAGCATTGCTAACACTCGGCTAATGTTGATGGCCTCGGGGGTTTAGTTCCAAGTCTCTGTCAGCTGCATCAGCAGCATATAGATGATGACAATTTGATGCGTTTTTTAAATTTCGTAAAAACCTGTTGAGCCATGCTTCAGCTGCTTCTTTTTGAAAGAAATAGTTTGGAAAAAAGTATATAATTTGCACAATTTTCCAGATGTACTAATTCACATCAGATGTTAATTTGGAGCCCAGATTTTGCTCATTTAGTTTAGCATCCGATCTGTGAGGGTTACGTTGGTAACAAACACAGAAGTCAAAACTCTCAAACTGCTCAAACCACATCCAAGTCTTCATTAAGGTAACACAGACTTGTGGATGTGGTTTAAGACCCAGTCTGACTTACTGTGAGCTATAAAAATAAATAGGGATAGGGATTCGAATCAGTGACATGAACTGTAATTGCACTTAATTGGCATGATTAGATTTAAGTAAACACAAACAAACCAACTAAATTAATGTTAAACGCTAATGCTTAAAAGCAATAAAACCTTACGAGCGTGAGGGCGCCAGACAGTTTTCCTCGGTCGTGTACAGCACTGTTGTGCAACCTCTCAGGGTCAAGGCAGTTTAAAATAAGTCTTAGAAACCCATCAGTCTGACGGACAGAGCAAGGTTTTAGGTACAGTAGGTAGGTTTTAGTAAGTTTGATATTCCTTTAAAACTCACTAAAACTCCATCTAGGTACCTTTTACTCTAATACTGCTACATTTGAAACTGCATCTGGGTTCAGAGCTGAGCCAGCTTGTACACACAAACAGAAATGGATTATTATTGACACATTTGTTCTGAGCTCTTTAGAGAAGTGACTGAAAATATTCCGCTGGATAAACTGGCTTTTGATAAAGGAGTTTATCAATATATTTTTGAGGAACTGCTAATTGTATCTGCCAGAGAATGACTGGTAGCCCCCTCAAGCTAAAGTTCCTCTCGATGCTGATGTTACTAGAAATACTTAACACCCTTAAGACAAACAAAAAGGGCGAAGATCCTCTGTGACCTTTTTACCCACCACTCTTCTCATCATCCATGGTTTCAGGGGAACATTAACCCCTTTTTCCAGCTCCAGAGCTTTTTTGGATACAGCTGATGTTACGAGCACGAGAGAGAATGCATGTGTGAAATCCACAACATGAAAATCAGTCATTAGAAATTAAAGTCAGGCCTGACCCAAGCCCAATTTTGCATGTCAAAAATGGGTCCAACCAGATATTTTTCCAGACTCTGTTTGGCCTTGGTCGATTAGTAGACATCTACACTGGAATATTCCTATAGTGATTCATCAATGTGGTTTTATCGTAATTGCGAGACATAGAATGTGGTAATGCAAGACATAGTATGTGGTAATGGCTTTAAGCTAAGTCATAACAAACCAAGTCCCAAAATGAGAGCAAGAGTTTTTACATCCTGTTCTTTCTTTCTCGTTCTCGTTCTCTCTCTCTCTTTCTCTCTCTCTCTCTCTCTCTCTCTCTCTCTCTCTCTCGCTCTCGCTCTCGCTCTCGCTCTCTCTCTCTGATTTAGTAGGATTTAGTAGGAGGATGATTAACACACCAGAAGGAATGTTAGGCTATTGTGTCTTTTTCAATGCAGAAATATTGGAACTTCCGACTTTTTCGGAAGCATGTTTCTGCATGCTTAAGTTGACCTCTGCATAATGATTCATGGGCTCAGGATTTGATATCTGCTGGAAAGTCAGGCAGTATAAGTGCTGGGGCAGTCTGACATGAATGGGTCATAAATGCACACAGCGGACGCGGATGAAGTATGAACGGATAAAGAAAATGAGCGCTATTCCCCTGGCCCTGACCTGCCCTGCGCCGCTTAGCTCCTGGGCACACAAACAGGGTCATTAATTCAGCTTTCTCAAAAGGGCTTAGTGGGGTGGGAGTGCGCACAGATACACAACTTGAATGGGTGGCAAGGCCTCGACATCTGTGCTTATGCTTATGTATTTGTTCACTTGTGTGTGTGTGTGTGTGTGTGTGTGAGGAAGTGAGGGCAGACGGAGACAGAGAAAGGCTGAGAGATCATATGAAAAGGAAAGGGAGGGAGAGCAAGAGTGCTGACAGAAAGGAAAGATAGAGAGAATGAACAGGAGGAAGAAAGAAAGTACATTTCGATCCTCTTCTGTTTTTTTTAGGTCGGTAGATGAACCTGCACATTACTAGGACAGCACATAGGCCAACGGCCAAGGATTTATTGAGTATGTAATTTTTATTTGTATATTTGCCATTTAGATCTGAATAGAATTCTTGTATTTTGATGTTTAGCACACCAATTCTATGCGCATTATCTCTATATGCTAATAGTGCAGGGCCTTTACATCACTATACAGCTTTTAGATGGCTGCCTCATCTACAGGTCATTCTGTTACACTGTGTGGATTAATTCTTTACTATGTGCTCTTAGCTCTGCACATATTTACAGAATAGTCAGGGATGGTCCTGCCGGATCTCCTCTAGCATTGCTTTTAAGTCAGGCATGGAAGGAGCAATGCATACAACTATATATTGTGACATATTGTGTCATATACGCCCCCTACTGCTGAAGAGTATTACTGCACTCAGTCTCATTCAACATTTACATTTACGGCATTTAGCTGATGCTTTTATCCAGAGCGACGTACATCAGTGTTCAAGTAGTCCACATCAGTTTCTTAAACATGTAAAGCTAAACTTAAATCAATGTCCACTATTCAACCAAGTTACTGCACGCACGGTGCACCTAAACAACACCTGTCAAACAACACATGTCAAAGAAAAAAGTCAGAAGTTAAGACAAAAGTAAGGAAGGGATGGGGATAAGGGTTTTTTTAAAAATTAATTTATAGTTAAGTCACCAAGGTGCTCCTTGAAGAGGTGGGTCTTCAGGCGACGCTTGAAGACAGCGAGGGACTCCGCAGATCTGATCGGTAGAGGGAGTTTGTTCCATCACTGGGGGGCCGAGACTGAGAAGAGTATTGACACATGTCTCCCTCTTCTTTTGAGCAGCGGAGGCTCGAGACGGGCCGTGTTTGAAGCCCTGAGAGGACGAGAAGTGACACGTTGTTTGATCAGTGCTGATATGTATGGGGGTGCAAGTCCATTCTTGGCCTTGAAAGGAAGTGTTAAGGAGTTGAATTTAACGCGACAGCCACTTGTAGATTAAGATTGTGTTTCGATTAAGATTGTATTGTGAATTAAGATTTTACTGTCATTTTTTTAGGTAGATATTATTTGATAATAAGAATTCATTAGTTAAGAAGTCACTAGTTAAACGACATAGATACAAGAAACCTTAATATTATCATGCGTTTATTATGTCTCACTGATATACTGTTTGAGAGTCACAACCTGCCAAGTGTGTCAAGCTTGACACAACCAGATGTGTCAAGCAAACTCAAAAGGAGTGATTAAACTAATTGCCTTTAACTATTAATGTTTAAGAACTAAAATAACTGACCTATAATATGAATTGAGTATGAGCTATGGATATTTTTATTGTATATTGGCTTAAGTAAGTTAAGCCAAGTGTACTAATGGTGTTGATCTTAAAGTTATTGAGCAAGCTGGACCTAAAAGTAACAGTTTACTCAGATAACCTAAATCAGCCAGTCAGTGGTATTTGCAGTGCCTAACCAATACAGACCCACACTTGATTTGACGCTACAAAAACTTGATTTGACACTATTTTTAACCAGTGCTGACTAAAGCAATTCACTCATAAATGAACACATCAACCACATACCCTTGGGAACATAGGCTGGAGGAAATGACATCACAACAATAGTATGGTAAACAATGTGGAAAGATGCTCAGTATGCCAGTATATCATGCCTGGAACCAATGGAAAAGATACAAGTTTTACTGGAAAACTCAAATTGCCAAGGAAAACTTTCAGAAACAAACCAAACATTCATCAAGTGAAGCTGACAAGTAGTTATATTTCAGTGAAATAACACAGCTGACTTAGTTTTACTCTGTTAAACACATCAGACATGAGAGAAATGATTAAAAACAATAACAGTGCAGTTTCATTTTTTAGTGTGTGTAAAGCTGGCCAATACAGTCAAGGAATCGAATCTCTTCAGCTGCCAATACTAAACTAAATTGAGCCGTCCATCATCATTACGTGTGAGTATATAACACATTAGAATAAATATTACTGTAATGCAAAATGTGCCTAAAAATGATCTTGCTCAAAATGTGTTATTACACAGGTCAACAATTTTTTTGTTGTTGTAATAATCAGAAACCACAACACACTTTTCTAAACCATTTTTTCATGCTGATTTTAGATCTGCTTTCAGTTTTTTTCAGTCACCTAAACTTTTTGAATTATGAGTAAATTTTAGTTTGCAATAGACTTGCATTTTACAATAGGCACCAATCAAGTAACTGTTTCAATATTTTCAGTGCGAAGTCAGAGAGGCGCACACTGTGGCATAGATATAATGATCAGTGTCAGTCAGACACCACTGTTTCTTCAAAAATGTTTAGTATATTATTATTATATGCTAATTATACCACTATCATGCAATATATAACTAGCTTCATCACAAAAACTGTACATGCAGGAAAAACTAAACACAGA